>JASSUY010054729.1:0-25815 GCA_032466535.1 Forpus xanthops | reverse complement strand
CATAAAAAGGACATGGAACTGTTGGAACAAGTCCAGAGGAGGGCCACGAGGATGATCAGGGGACTGAAGCACCTCCCATATGAAGGTAGAATGAGAGTGTTGGGGCTGTTCAGCCTGGAGAAGAGAAGGCTATGCGGAGACCTCATAGCAGCCTACTAGTACCCGAAGGGGGCCTGTAGGGATGCTGGGGAGGGACTCTTCATGGGGGACTGTGATGAGAGGACAGGGGGTAACGGGTTCGGACTTGAACAGGGGAAGCTTGGACTGGATGTGAGGAGGAGATTCTTTGCTGTGAGGGTGGTGAGGCACTGGAATGGGTTGCCCAGGGAAGTTGTGAATGCTCTCCATTGCTGGTGGTGTTCCAAGGCTGTGTTGGACATAGCCTTGGGTGGCATGGTTTGGTGGGGGGTGTCCCTGCCCATGGCAGGAGGGTTGGAACTAGATGATCTTAAGGCCCTTTCCAACCCTAACTATCCTATGATTCTATGATTCTATGACAAGGCTGAAGAGTCAACTCTACAGAGTAACAAAGTGTCTTGACAGTTGGCACAGGAATTTCCTGACATTAGTATACAAACGCTCATGAACTGATGCACTATTAATTGATTTTTAAAGTGTTAATACTTTCAGATTTACGTGCATCATTATAACCACTTGGCAACCGTGGCATGGCAACAGCCACGTTCCTTTCAATAGTCGATGACAAGGACAAGAAAGGCAATGCATTTTCTGAAAAATAATGATAACTTGGAGAGCTCTTTGAACATCTCAGCGGTGTAATTACATTTATTTCCTTACGAACAGTCTTTAAATAGGAAAGAATGCCTAGTATTGAGAATAAAAAAAAGGACAAATAAGGGAAGCAAGATGGCATCTAATATTTATCCACCTGGCTGAAATAAGAACGATACCAGGAAAAGGGAGCAATTAGGAGTTCTCTTGAAAGCACTTAAATCAACAGGGCTGAAGTGACCCCTTTAAAACTGATCATAGCTTCTGTCACTCAACTGGTATTTTGGCAAGATATAAATTGATTTTTGTGACTTCTAGGTAAAAATATATGATTTTTAAAAAATTCCTTTTTTTTTTCCCCTTCCTTTTTCACTTGGAAGGTATTTCTGACAGAAGCCTTTTCATGTCAGCCGCACTCACTAAAATCACACACAAAATAAAGTAAGACAAGAAATTAAGTTGACAGTACTCAGAAAAAGTTTTGAAGTGTTATGTTCTCAATTTTTATGGCCATCTGTAAATTTTTGGACATTGTTAGTCAGATGAAAACTGTACGACCATGTAAGTACATTGCTTCAAGAGACAGGAAGGATTGCTGCTCACATACACAACAGGCAAGATATCACCCAAATTACTGCAAGCCACTAGAAGGGCTTCTGCAAGGGCCTGCCTTACAGTTGTATCACAACCTTATGCTGCTGCTACTGAACTCAGACTCCTCAGATTAAAAATGGGATGAGCCAACAACGAATGCAACCTGATAGTCATTTCAGCTGTTGCCACAATCTCAGTCCCCATAAAATGGCAATTCCCTTTCAGATTGATCCATACCATGTATGCTGGCACCTTTCTAGGAAGGGAACATACCATATACTCTCAAAGTTTTATGAACACCTACTAAGTCGTATTATGGAATTCTCAAGAACAGAAGGAAATACTAAATTCCGTTCATGAGAATTATTCTTCTCTACTGCTTTTGGAAACATCTTGTTCTGGCTCATGTAGTTCATAATCTGATAATCTGAATTATTTTATTTAATAAAATTTAAAAGGTGAAAAAGCACCTTTTAATAATCTACTCTGGCCATCTGCTCAATATTTAAGAGCTTTCCCTGTATTGACCCCTGTAACAGCATACCAATAAACTAGAGTATCTTTCAAATAAATCCAATCTTAATTTAAATCCATACTACAGAGACTCAGCACAACTTTTGCCAAGTTCCTTGAAGCCCAATTATCTTTGGTGATAAAACTTACAAGCTACTTTCATTCTGGAAGTTTGAAAAAATACAAATAAAAATACAGTTATTATTTCAATTTATGACTTGACCTAAAAAAGTGAAGAAAAGTTGTCTGTCTTTAGCAGTAAAAATCTGCTCTGCCTTTAAGAATATGACTAGTAACAGAATGTTTCATCACAGGATCTCCCTCTACAGAGATTTTACAAGAAAATTTCTGTTTTCCTCTCAGTCCTTTTCCAGAGTTAAATGCCCTTGGCTCTCCTCTGGTAGCTGGAGGATCTTTGTAAGGAGCTGGCATCCAGTTACTCATTTTGTCTTGGATGTGTGGGTGGAAAAAAGAAAATGGGATCTTTGCCTGAATCATGATAACGTATTATCTGCCAGAGAAGATTTTAATGCTACCTTTTTAGATCCGTATTTCTTTCAGAGGAAATCCTGCTTGTAACTACCAAGGAGAAAATTTGTAAAGGAAGATGAGGACATTTTCAAAACAGTAAGGACAATACACCTGAATACTGCCCCCCCCCCAAACCAATCCCTTGCAGGTTTTGTATTATTATTTCCCATAAAGAAGGGAAGAAACCAGTAAAATTAATCTTCGGAGGTCAAACTAGGCCAGACACCTATGACAAGGAGACAGGAGCTACTCAGATGAGTATCACCCTGTTTCTTTTGCAAGGGAAAAGGCAACAAACCAAACCCATTACTCACATTAGCTCACATTAGATTTGCAGGAAAACAAGCAAAAGCAAGCCAAGCCCTGAATTCAGAACAGTCTGGCTGCCTGCATTTATGTAACCAAACCCTTGATGAGGAAGAGAAGCTTGCTGAAGGGATGTCTGCAATTCTCAAAAAAAGCTCAACTACAAAAATTCAAGTGTAAGTGAACTGAGCAGACCAGTATCTCAGCAGTACTATCTTGGTCTGTTTTCTAGGCCATACAGTATTCCCCATCACTTTAGTCAGGTTACAAACTAGTTGTATTAAGTGAACAGAGTCAAGCCACTGGAGTACAGTATACCTGGGTGGTTGGTACAAACAGATGAGATTCCACCTCCACATCTAAAGAGACCTGTACCCATAAAAACAATCCAATGAGGTCTAGGTGAACCTTTTCAAATGTTAACATATCAGGCTGTAACTTGCTAAGCTGTGCTAGAGCATGCACTCTGACACCTCCAACCTTGAGCCTTCCTTCCCTTTCATAGCTGCAGCATGTACCTGCTACATCCCAGGTTACTGTGTGGTGAGCCTCATGAATCTGGATTCCTGGCAATGAAGAAGAGATTCCAACACTTCTGCAACCCATGCAAAATTACATGAGTCTCGTAAGAAGTTTTAAAATATCATGTAACCCTTAAGCATGCTTCACAGTATTCATCCTCAGATAACTCTTATTTAGCATTTTAATACAAATGCTCTATTAAAGTTGTACAAACTACTTGGTGAGAAAATGTCACCATTTAAAGTTGTGTATATGGTTGGTACCTGCTGCTCACACTGCACATGCATTATAGTACATGGTTACTTAGTAACACTATTTACAAGATAAAATTGCATTACTAAATGAGGCATTGGAAACACACAGTAACCCACACTGAATCAGCAGAAAGACACAGCACAGCTTTCATGGACTAATTCTGCAAGACTTTCCTCTTTCTACCTCTTGCCTCAATTTGCTTGCAAGTGCACTTCTTCTAACAAGCATCAGTGATTCTTTCCACTGGGAATGTAACTGGCTTATAAATGCTAATAAGCTTTCTACTCCCTATGTTACATTTTGTGTGAAACAGGCTCTGCCAGTTAGTTCTGCAGCATACTCTCATTTGGCTGGCCTACTGTGCTACAAACTGAAAACATCATCTACAGAAAAACGTGTTTTATAGTGGTGTACAGTGTTTTGTCATAAGATTTTGCTTAGTAATTAAATTCAACTTAAAGCATATATAGGAGATTAAGATTCAAGCTGCATAAACTTTCAAACTTTATGATTACTTGATTACATTCTGGAAAGCTTGCACACATAATGTTCTCCTAATGTAGTTATATGCAGTTTCCTTTTCAAATAAAGAAGCAAGGAAAAAAAATTAGGTAATTAAATGGATCACCACTCTCTTTTTTGACACTTACAACATGCTGAAAGCTTACCTTTGGTCAAAAACTAAAAACCACCCACAGAAAACATTATCACAAAAAAGTGGATGCCAAGACACACAGGTCTCTAAACAGATAAGGTTTTTAAATTCAAAAACTTACCTTGCAGGCTGCCACAAAGCCTGCACTACAAGTAATTTATTTCTGCCTGTTTTAACAATCTTATTTCATTTATTTCTTATTAACCAAGGGCATGCAATCATTTACATAAGTCCATTCAAAATCTGTAATGCCATCAAGTTTCCTTATGGAAAAATACACAATATAGACACCCACACCTAAACCTATGCTGACACTGTAGATTAACTGAGGAGACTACTGACCTAACCAATACTGAGAAGAAAGCTTTCTAATGAACATTACACTGAAAATTACATAGGACCTTAAAAAAAGTTTCAGTTCATTGCAGCAGTCAAGCCTTGCAGAAATACAGACTGAGTGGAGTTCAAGCACCAAATTCTCAGAAAAGTAAATGCGGAAACTCAGTATGAGGACAGTGTGCGCATCCTCTAATGGAAAAGCAGAGCAAAGTGTATTCTTGGTTCCTGAGAGCACCCTTATCTACGCTGAACTCCCCTGAAAGACACTGGCCAAGATGTACAAGGAGAGATATACATATATATATTTAATTCTCCAGTAATCACTGCCCTGGTACTTCTGAGCAGAAACTGGAGTCTGTGAGAAGACTGCTGTGATCAAGACCACAATGACATGCTTTTAACCCTGTGATTCATGTAACATTACAGGAATCCTACTTTCAAAACCAAGTTAGAGTACTGATCTAGAGTTCCACATGTTGGAACACATGTGCAAAACAGATGTCCCAGCAGCAGCTGCGACCGTGGATAACGAATGTTAGTAAAACCTAAATACACAAGAAAAACTCAGTTTTCATACACATACTTTTTTTGCGGGGTTGAGATGGTGACGTGGATTGTGAAGTGGTTCCATTAGTGCTGCTCTCCTCTTCCTCTTTAACATCTACTTTTATTTCAGGCTTCTTCTCTTCTATTTCCATTGGCTCTTGTTTCAGTTCTGTTCCATCTGTCTCCTCTTTTGTTTGTGAAGACCCTTGTAAATCCTCCTCCACCTTAAGAAAGGATGCAACAAGAGGTACTATTAAATCTACAGTCCAAACTTCAGACATCAAAATATTAGTTTGAGATTGTCGAAGCAGTCTCCATCCATGCCTTTCCTCAGGACAGT
Organism: Forpus xanthops; assembly: GCA_032466535.1. Lineage (NCBI taxonomy): Eukaryota > Metazoa > Chordata > Aves > Psittaciformes > Psittacidae > Forpus > Forpus xanthops. The sequence continues at coordinate 20,482 of JASSUY010054729.1, read as the reverse complement.
TACTTTCCAGTAACTACCCTCCTCTCACCCCTTAGCTCACCAATTCAGACACATTATTAAGTGCTTTTATATCTATCACTGCTTTCAGTTAAGCTGTATAGAATCTCATTTACCTCAGTCTTAGCTTCCACTTGTGTCTCACTAGTCTCTGGCTCAGTTTCTTCAGTTTTAACTTCTGATTTGCTTTCTAGCATTGGTGCATCTGGTCCTAGTTGCTGGGAATTCGTATCAGCACTAGCAACTGAGGCAGGGGTGGGGACCCTGTTATCAATACTAGCTGCTGCCTGGGATAGCTGTTGTAAAAACAGTACAAAAGAAAGACACTGCATATATAGAAATATTTTCCTTTACTAAAAATGAACAGCACAAAAGAGACATGAGATGATATTCTAAAACAGTGCAGAACATGGATACAGGAGCTTACTGTAGCCAAGTTTTGATATCCCACATTTAATAACTCTGCTTTACAGAGGAGAAGCCAAGGAAGAATTCTGCCCCAAAGTGGCTTCTTTTACAGAGAAAACACCTGCCCAGTAAAACACTGTATATCCCTTGAGACGTGCATTTGCCCTGACTGATTCTTAGAAGAAAAAAAACCCTATGCAAATCTCATGATCAGACAAGATCAATTCTGATTAAGGCCAAATATAACATCAGGCCTGCTATACCTCATCTCTCTGCACATTGCTGCAATTTTTATTTTGAGTAGTTCAAAGTCATTCAAGGCACCCCCCTCCTTCAAACAACACTGAGACTATCTGTACACACATTTTTACACATCCCTATAATGAATCCTTTGGTCTAACATAGAAGCTACTACTGACAACTACAGCCTCTACACATCCATGACATGGTGCTATACAAAGGGTGAACTTTTGTGGAATGTCACTAGACAACAAAAATGCAACTAGCTAGTACTTACTGGAGTGCCAGGTGGCTGTGCCTGCACAGAGGTTGGCTGTTGCTGAGATGGCTGTGGGGTTGGCACAGACTGGGGTTGAACCGGGGTCTGAGGCTGCGGTGTGACTTGAGCCTGTGCAGCAGTCTGCCCTGTAGGTGTGCTTTGTGTCTGTGTTGCGTTTGGAACAGAACCCGGGGTCGGTGTTGGCGTTTGTCCTGAAGATGAGACCGGTGTCGATGGCTGAGTAGGTGCTGCTGGCTGAGGAGGAGTCATTCCTGTTGGTGTTTGGTGCTGGATAGGTGGCATCCCAGCAGCAGTGGACACAGGAGGCGTAGTCTGATGCAGAGGTGGTTGGGTCACTGGGGGACATGGTAACTGCCCGCTCTGCGGTCCTAGCATATTCATGGAGTTTGGAAGAGCGGCACTGGGAACCTGCCCCTGCTAGAAATAGAGACTGTGTTACAGACATGCGACTCCAAAAATTCTGAAAAAGCACTGAAGCCTTCTTTAACAGAATCCCTAAATCTAAATGTGAGAGCAGGTATATACAAATGCTACTATTGCAAATGACTATGCTCTGATTTCTCTAATCATTTTCATTAACTTAGTCAAAGACCTGCTCCTAGACCTAGATGTGCCATGCACACCCTTTCATGTTAATTCTACTGGCAATGAGGGAATCCTTACCATCTCTGACTAACAAAGAAACCCACATGCAGAAAAATCTCTAACTCATGCCATTAGCTGGCCAAAGGTCAGGTTTTGCATACAAATGGTTTCAAGCAAATACATATTTTAGGCCAGGTCTCTAGAGCAGCCCTGCTTTAGGAGGCAGTTCAACTTATTTAAGGCTTGCCTCATACACAGTGCAACACTTAAAAAAGGTGGTGTGTTTTTCTTTTAATTTCTAATTAGACTACACCGGATGCTTAAGAAAACCTTGCATTTGTTTTTCAGAACAGCAACAATAAAGTATTCTGGATGTACACTGACTTTCAAACTACATTTACTATTTTACATTTAGTACATTTTATTAAAGACTGTACCAGATAACTAGCAACAAAAAAAATAATACTCTTATTGTTAGATGTACTTCTTACTTGAATCCAAATCAATTAATGCTCCTACAGATGAGTTTTCAGATGTAAAACATAGTTCTATATTATAGAATCATAGAATAGCTAGGGCTGGAAAGGACCTTAAGATCATTTATTGCCTGTATACAGTCAGTTTGATTGAACTAAGTGCATTAGGAAAAAACGTTTCACCACAGAAGTGGTCAAAAAAGTGAGCCATGGCCCAAGAAACTGCAGATGCTCCATTCTGCACATATCCCAAACTTGAGTCAACCGAGCCCTGTGTAATCTCAGTTGTCCCTCATCTGAGGGCAGGACTGACCAGAGAACTCTGGAGGTCCCAACTAACTTAAATTACTAGAACACCAAGTTAAAAAACAAGCCTCTTCTGTGGAACAGCATATACTTCAGCATCATAAGCACAGTTGCTACTTCATTGACCACTGCTGTTAACAGAAAAATGTTACATAAACCCCCAATTTTCAGAAGTAGAAAGGTTAAAACAAACTCTGAAAGATCTTCAATAACCACTTTATTATAATTCCTGATTTAGAGTCTAGCTATGCAGGTCCACATAAAGATAAAAGCATATGCTCACAGATGTCCCATGAACTAACTTTTCCCCATAAAAATCTCATCAGCATGTATTTTTTTAGAATTTAAATGAAAAGTTCAGGCACTGCCCCCCAGTTAGCACATGTAGGTAAGTAATACAAAAGCTTGTGAAGAAGGCAAGCAAAACCCAGTATCCCCCAAAGTCAGGGATGACTACAACAAGCAATGGACATATAAATATAAATAAACAGACATAAATAAATTAGAATACAGTAATTAGAGTAACTCAAATAATAGAAAATACATCTCACCTGTGCCACCCCAGCCTGGGCTGTTGATTGACCCATGCCCACACTGTTCACATTCATAGCCCCAGTGGATGCTGGAAACTGATTCTGGGGCAGGAATTGGTTCTGGGTAGGAGCCTGACCCACCATGCTGTTGGAATGAGCTCCCATCATGTTCTGTGGCTGAGGCATTCGAGAAGGAGACATTGCCATCTAAAAAGTAACACCCAAATTAAGGATACTGCCATTTACTGTTGTGTAGAAGAACAAAAGAAAATACCCTCAATGCAATCAAACAAAAGACAGGGTAAAAAAATAAAAAGAAAACTGCTTTCAGTAAACCAAGTGGAAATGAACATATGCATATAACTAGAATTTGTTCCAGTATTCATGATGAAGTTCTTTTCGAAGAGGTTATAGTCAAAACTATGCTAAGAATGCTAACTCTGCTTTGTTCTCTAAGGAAGATAATCCAGAATAAAAAGAATAACCCCATGTTTTAATAGAGGAATAAAGAACATATATAAAATGTGAAGATAGTTTCTGAAAGAACTATCCTCTTGGACAGACAGGAGATTATTTAATCTCTGGTATCTACCTCTCTAAAGTTGTTTTGGTTTGGTTGTTTTGTAGTTTTGCCTCAATAAAAGCCTGACAGACTGTCCATTTCCATTAAACTACCCTATAATTTACAGTATCACTCTATGACATGGCCTTTTCAGAACAGCATTAATAATGCTAAATGTAACCAACCAATTTTGAGAAGAACTTAGTAATAAGAAGTACGAACCGCAGGAACAGCGCCCATGTTGTTCATCTGTACAGGGTGGTTCATTGGAGAAGCTGCACGGGGTCCCATGGGTGCTTGTGGCATCTGTACATTCCCTATGGACATGGGGTTAAACTGATTCATTCCTGCAAATGCATCCCCAAAACAATTCATTAGGAGCAAGTCATCAGAATTTACATATGCATACTCTATTATAAAGTTAACATTTATTACACCTGAAGTTTCACTGCCCTACACTTTAGTTTTTCTTTCAATTTTGTTCAAATTACTTGGCTTAAAAGACAAATCAGGACATTAGAGGTATTTAGAGGAATAGCAGTTATGGTGAAATATAATTTTTGTTTTAAAATTAAAATGCAGAAGATGAAGAGTGGGGATGATGTGCAAAGACAGGATGCTGTGTGTAAATGACACCTTGGGATCATTTCTTAGAATCAGGCATTTGCTTTGAAACAGCAATGTCTTAGTGAGAGCTCACTGAAATGGTTGAAGTAAATATGACAAAAACACATTTGCATATATGAAAGCAACTCAGGACAGAAGCTAGTAATATGCTTAATAGGTGTTGTGCTTTTTATACAAAACATTTAAACCCTAAAAAAAAAAAAACCAAACTTGTCTATTAGGAATAAATGTGTAAGTAAATAATTGAGCTATACATTCTTCCCCTACTGAAATGAATTTTAAAAGGACGTAACTTCAAGGGCATTTCAACACAAGTTTCAACTTACACTGATTCTGATTCAAGAAATAAAGTAACTGGAAGAAACTGAAACACCTAAAAGTCACAGGGTTTTATTTTTCAGATTAAAAAACCCACCCAGGAGGCCAGAGCAGGCTAAATGAGCAATGGCAAGCCATCACCACTACAAACAAGCTACAAGGCTCTTTCAGATACACTTTGCATCAGAAACCAAGAAAGGACATTATTCATTGTACATACTCTAGGATTAATGTGCTAAGTTTCCAGGTAGAGGTGCATTTTTGGCTACTTAATTGATGAAAACATGCCAACATCTCTCTCCCCCTGCTCCTTTACAGTTTTTAAAATGAGATTATCCACAGTATTCTTGCTTGTGCTCTCCTCTTTTTGAAATTACCTCATAATTGCTAGCAAAATTTTGGGTACATATTGCCAGTTCTTAAGACAAGACAGCACCAAGACAGTTCCTACCACAGAACAATAGTAACAAATGATGCTGAAATAAGAAGGGAGAGCCAGTAGCTCTCTTCAGCCCAAACTGCATGAGAAAAACAGATCAGCTTTTCCCCCTAGCAGTTATCTTGAACCCATAAATTGTATACAGAGAGGAAAACATAGATACCTTGAGAAACCTGCATTCGACTTATAGGCACAGTTGGCATGGACATAGGCCCATCTGCAACACAACAGAAGAATGGTCAGAAAAAAAACCAACTTAAACTATGAACTCAGGATTAGCACAGAGCCCAAGCACACAAACTCTGCAGAGCTAAAGGTGAGATGCACAAGTACATTCTGCAGAAGTACTTACTGGGCGGCCGCACAGGCTGTGCCTGGCCCATGGCAGCAGCCACCTGCGGGATGCCAGGGGGTTGAGGGCCCGTGCTCTGTAAGGCTGGCTGATTCCCCAACATCCCTTGTTTGTGAAGACGAGACCTCCGTTTCTCTTCTAGCTCCTTCTGGATCTTATAGATTTTTTCTGCTAATAAATGATAATATTCATCCTACAAGAGAGAAAGAAAAAAAAAAAAGGTACTCAGTGTCAAGTATAAGAAAGCAACAGCAGAACTCATGTAGTCTACCAGAATAACATCACCTGGTTTAGGTATTGCAATGTCTACACCTTATTTGAAAAATAAGTATTTCTTTTTGGGATTCCATTAAATTGAAACAGTCTCACCACTGCTTTACTGCAGCAAAGGAAGGAAAAAAAAAAAAAAAACACAAAAAAAAAACCCACCACACTTCTATACATAAGACTTGGCTTTACGGCTATCCTTCAGACCTACTCTGATTAGATTAGTAAACAAAGGAGAAGACCTGTAGAATCTCTGTTGCTTGGATGAGAAACATGAAGCTGTGATTTAGGCTGCAAGTGTTAAAATTATTTTTAAACATTCTATTTACAATAAGTATTTCCACAGACAGAAGAAAAATACATTTCCAGCAACACAGACTAATTACATTTCAGGAGACAGGTGTTAAGGACAGACCAATTTTTACATATGGAAAAGAGCCACTCTTTTGCTAAGGAGTCTGACTACTGACAGTCATTGCAGGGAACAAACAAAACCAGACAAAACCCCAGAGGAATGGAGAAAATCAGTGAATAATAGTCCACAGGCACAGACAACTAAACACAACACTGGTATGGGATGAAAAATCCATTTTACTCAATCCACAGTGACAACAGATCAAATAAGATAGTCACAGTGCTCAGCAAGACAGATAGTTTTACTTGCTGGTAGATGTGTGTCCACCAATGGTTAAGTGCATGAGATTATACAACTGCTAAAGGCATAAAACCCCCTAAAACCTTCAAGACTAAGTTTCTTTTGTGGGATTACCTATACTCTTAAACCCCAGGGTTACATGGAGCAAATGACTAAGCTCATTTCAGAAAACTTAACAGGAGATAGGGATTTCTCATCAACCTTGTTAAAGAAGTACAGAACCGCAATACAAAACTTTGAGTTTAGGTCACTTCCCTCCTCCAAGGGTCTCAAAAATCCATTAGTGCAGACACTGCTGGCTGTCCAATTTAAAAGCACTATAGCCCCTTTCTCCCTACTGGCTCAACTTCCTACTTGTAATGTTTTCCTATGTCCACACTGTAAAGATTCATGAAAAAAGGATGGTCTCACAAGGAGCATATCATACTAAAACCATGGAGTATGTAGGAAAACAATTGCTTACAATAATGCTTCATCCTAATCTGTTTTTCAATGTCAAAGTGGAATGGATGCCCCTTTAAGAGAAGGATGCAATTCCATGTGGCCTTGTTATTACATTCTAAACTACTCCCTTCTTCCAAGTTTGCTGCCTGGAGCCAAATACATTAGATGTATTCCCATAAAAGCAACTTCTGGTAATTAAGCTTTCACAGCTGTTTTAAGGGGTAAAGAGAACATATATCTGCATGTTTCTCTAGCACACTAAATCAGAAGACATTTTATAAACAGAAGATTACTATGCTCATCCTTATTGAGAAATAATTTAGACGTATATGTACATCTATGAAACCCTAGTTCTCTTTGAATTTGTTTCCTGAAGCTGTCAGGGTGATCAACGGTGATGACACTCAAGTCTTCCTTGCTAAACAACCTCTTGGTAGCCACAAGGAGAAGATGATACCGTTACTGACCAACGCTGACATAACAGCAGCATTACATCTATGGCCACTGCCTACTTACCTCTAGGAAATTCCACCTTCAGCTCCTCTGGGATATGGTCTGAGGGGGCCAATTAAGTGTTACTGTCTTACGGGATGATTATCACCCAAAATGGCACTAACTACTCTCTTCAGATACTCTTATTTTACTTAAGAAAGGACTTAAAGATTCTGATCATGTAAGATCTCACCAGCTATGATGACTGGCACTACTAACATTGTCTCTACCAGATGATAACTTCCAGAAAGTGGCTCCTTTAGGGCAGAATTAGCACAGTGTCATAATGAAATAGTATCCTCAGCATGTCAAACAGGGTCTGCTCCTTTCGAGTAATATGGATTTGAACTGGCACCCCCTTGGTGACAAGAGCAAAAATCATGAAGAACAGGAATTTGTGTCATGCTTCCTATGCACAAGGACAAACACAGGCCAAGTGACTCCTTATTATGTTGAGACATGAAATGGCTATGCATCCTAGCCAAATCACTCTTGATGCTGCAGAGTAGGGGAGAAATCACTCCAACAGTACAGGTAAAGAAAGGAGTACAATAGGACTGAGTCCCAGAGAAAAACTGCAGTTGCAAAGACTCATTAAGTTTCAAAACTACTATTCACATAGACTTCCAGAAAGGAGAAAGTCAGCAAGGGAAACATCAAGAACAGCAAGCTGTGCTCCAGCCATTGTGCACATCAATCACACTTCCAGTAGGAATGCAAATAGGGTTGGGATGATCTCGTCTAGCTCTCATGGAGCTGAGGGAAGTGAATTAACTTGGAGTGACATTAATCAGATGGCTTTGGACTACACAAATGCTGTTACAGCCAGAAAACACTACTTCCCTCATCAAGAGAACTGTGGAATGATTGTGCTTTCCATTATGTTTATGAGACTTCTGGTACTACTGGTTTTTAACATATACCAAACAGTAACATACCCTACTATTAGCAGATTCATACATATCTCCTTCCACCTTCCTGGCATAAGCCACCAAGTTCTCCATGCGGCGATCCTTCAGTGCTGCTGGATCAGGAGTGGGGAAGATGGCTTGGACACTAAGAGAAAGGAAAAGAATAAAAAAAAAAAATCTTCAGAGAAAAAAACCTCAATACAGCTTTAAGATACCATCCCAGACATTCCCTTATACACCAGGTATGTAAAATCATAGCAGAATAGTTTGGTAAAAAACCAAACAAAACAACTAGTATTGTATTACTTCCACACAGGATTAAAGCAAATTCAATGATGAAAAAGATGTGAGATTTAACAGTTTAAATACTCATTTACTCTAGCAAAGCAAATTTGCTAGCAATATGAACTGATTTTATGCCCATTCCTTAATGAGTTGAAGAGGAGGGTTAAAGGTAACAGCTCATCTTCAGTGACCTGCTGTCAGACAACCACCACTGATAACTTTTTCAACAACCTTTCAACTTAATGACAGAGCTACTGTATTGAAATTCTTTAAAACATTCAGGAAAAAGACAGAGTCTTGCTGAATACTTACAGTTTATGCACTAAATGATTGCGCAGGTCCTGAGTGACATGTTCATGCCATGCTTTCCTTACCCCGGTACTAGAAGGAGGTGCAGCCGTTGGCATTGAGCTGAGATTTCCAACATTGCCAGAATTTGTGCCATCATTCATTAGTGGGCTAATATAAAAAGAAAAGGGACAGTTACAGTACAAGAACACAGAGTTCTGTTGTATGTTTGATGTCTGAAGTAATTTTTGAGTAACTGCTTTCATCACTTCTAGCTGCTGCATTAAACATTTTCGAATTTTGGTATCAACAAGCTGCAACACCTAAAGCAGCAAAGCTCAGGAATTTACAAGACATGGTATGAATGATAAAGAATCACAACTGTTAAAGTATTTGTACACTCTCTAGGGGGACAAAGTGGTAGATACAGAATTGAAATAGGAAAGAAGAGCACAGCTATATATATGACTGATCACTTCCATGCCAATACAGTTAGTTTTTAAGGCATGCTCTTTATTTACATTCATAATAGTGTAAATAAATGTTTAATTGAACAGGAATGAAGATGTGTGTTTTACTTATTTGTCCCAAGGGATGTCGGAAGAGCAGTTTCAGAAATTAGACTAGCTTGCTGGTCTGTTGTTATTCCTCCTGCGGGAAGGTTCATCTGGTTGGCTCCTTTGGAACAAAATTAAATGTCATTGGTACCTAGTTCACAATTTGCAACAATAACAAGGCAAAACTACACTTTACTGACCCAATTTGTTAATGAAAGAAACAGTGTATCAGGTAAGTACTTTATGATAGTATCCCCTGTAATGCATATAAGTAGCTACTTATGCAATCAAGTCCCTTTCAGTCTGAACATTTTCATTCCCACAAAAACTAGTCTAGCAACATTTAAAATTCATAACCTCGCACGGTTAGTTCAGTAATAAAAAAAAGAAGATAATACTATCAATTAAGTCCCAGAAAGAAATTAGCTCCTGAGACAGAACTATCTGCTACATAGGTGTAATACTTGTTAAACCAGAGTCCTTCTGCAATTCTGCCTCATCACCTCAGACAACGCCACACCATGGACTGCATTTCAAAAGAAACTACAACTACTCCTATTTGGCAGAAGCTTTCTAAAATTCAAATGTAAACGAATGGTAGTGCTTATAAACAGTACAGTGATCAAGTGAAACAGACTATGCTAAAAATTGAACAGTTCTGTTTATTTTAGCACCTTAGTTTCCTGGTATTTTTTCCACCTACCCAATGCATTAATGGTCCTCATTTGCTGGTGAGCCTGAGGCTGTGCTGGCTGTTGGCCTTGTACCTGCGGCTGCAACTGTGTTTGAGGCTGGTTGCCATATGGCAGTCCAAGAGCAGCATAAGCTCGTTGCATGGAGCTGGGGTCAATTGGATTAGGATTACTTAGCGATGGAGTATTCTGCTGACCTGTGCCAACAGAACCAATGGAATTTTGGATTCCACCAGCTGGAGACCCTAAAAGGGCTATAAAAGAAAAAAAAAAAAAAGAGAAAATGGAAAATCATTGAGGACAAACAGTTCAACAAATCATGCAAAGAATCAACAGAACATGCATATAGTTGTATCATATGCATTTTCTGCCAAAGGACAGAATAACACCAGAGATGCCAAGGGGGGAAACTCAGTTGTTGACTCTACAGGACAGAAACCACCCTAGCAATTAATACATGCAATCTAAAGAGAAGTGCTACAAATTTGGGGCAGACAGGCCCATAATTAACATAATATACAAAAAGAATAGGCCCCAATATAAGGCTAAATAGAATTTCATGCTTGTGACAGTAGACTAAATGCAGGGTAAAAAATTCCTCTACTTCCCTCTTTCCCATCAATCCCATTTTAGGTCAAAATATTTGGCTCCAGAACAGTGATCCCGATTTCACCAGAAATACTGTGTCCTTGGACAAAGGTAATACTGAAGATCTGTTGGCAGAAATTTTCATTCGAGCACTCACTAGATGAATCCTCTGAAGGCCAAATTACCCTAAAACCCAAGTTACTCAGATATGGAAAGCCCAGGTGGGTTTCAGATTGTACTGACAAAAATCTAAAATAATTGGAAGAGTCAGAAAGAGGATGAGCCCGCTACTGGTTTTGCTAAACAATTTAGATAATATTTAGGTAGCCATAAACCTGTATGACCACCACAACCAACCAACCTCTCCCACTGCGTAGATGTATGGAAGTCATTTCCATTGTAGACAGGAAATGTAAACAACAGGGAAAAGTAGTTTTTACTAAACCTAGAAGTGAATAAAAATCTGCTTTCTGGTCCTCATTTTAACTGCCATTCTAAGTAATAACATGTTTCACTGTGAATGATATATGAGGTATATCCTTCATTACAGAGATACCACATTTTGATAACTGAGACTCTGATGGAAGTAATATGTACTTCACATTTTTCCCCTCTAGTAATTAAATATCTAACGTGCATTACAAATTTGTGAGCTAAACACAGCAACAATAATTGCTTTTAATATAGACAACAATAACTTTCATTGAAATATTAGGAGAGGCACATGTTTAGACAAAAAAAAATAAAATCAGCAAAACAAGCCTTCTGAGACATTAACAGCATTATCTAAGCTTTCTTAAATCCTTACCCACTAGGGAGACAGGGAGAATCACTGAAAAAGAAACACATGCTTTCAGCTTCCATCCAAGAGAAAACACACACATTACAGAGTCCAGACTTTTCCCTCTCCAGACGAGAATTCAATTTGATCTTATTTGCGAAAGAACTACAAATAAACACAGTCAGAGATCCCCCTCTCCAGAATAAGCAGCTACACAGAAAACATCCTTCATTTCCTCAAGGCCAACCCACTGTATTTTCAATACTGGGTTTACCATGGAAATTAGGCTTACATATGCTTACACTTCATGGACACATTCATACTAACTTCTTAACTCACTGATAATTTCCAAGCAAGTTTAAAAACAACGAAGCTGACTGAAATCCTATCAGGTTTCATTAAAACAAATGAACACACACAAACATCCCCTAATACCAAAGATCTACAGTATGAACTTCTTGTTGCACTTGCACATAGCACTCTGGAATCTCTACAAGAAAGATGTCTTTACACTAGCAGAAGCCAAGAAATAGGAAGTCTCTAGGATGATTAAATAGCACAAAACTTGTGGCACCCTGGAATTCAAAAGGCTTCAGAAGCTGTTGTGACGGTAAAGGGTCGATTCATGAGCTAATAAAAATTCCAGCTTGTTAGAAGATGACATTTCTCCAGAAAAGTTACAATACAACACCTCCATACACTCTCAGCATTGTCTGTAAATCGGGACATCTCTGGGGGTGGCAAAATGACCACAGATGATGTCAAAGGCTGGGAACAGGAAAAAAGGCTTCCAGCCATCCCACTGAGGAGAGTCAAGAATTTCACCATTCCTCATGGTCTTCTAGGGAAAAAAGCAGACACTGACCTCCAGAAGACTGCAAGTCTGGCTTGAACCTCACAGTGAAGCTAAGGAATACCCTGGAGAAGTCAAACACCAGTTGTCCGCGGCTTTGGGCTGAGCTTTGGCAGTGATATATGTCACTGTGAAGCACAAGTTCAGCCCCTGTGTTAAAGTTCAGCTTTAAGAACCACCATCCAGCCAACTCCAGAGAAGTCTGCTTAAGCAAGATCAGTCTGCCCTAGACAAAAGACTACTTATAAAATCTCAGTTTGGGTAGTTGGCAGAGTTGACAATTAATGATACTTTAAAAGTGACAACTTTACCCCAAGGCAACAAGGTATGAAGAGCACTCTTTTGACTTACAGTTTGAAAACACTAATGATCTCCAAGAAGTTCCACGTGTGTGCATGCACCTATTCAAGCAGACAAAACTCACTAAAGCTGATAAACAGCTAAATGTTGCTTCAATACTTCCAACTGGAGTATTATTATTAGGGGACAGACTACATTCTCACAGCCAGCAGTACACTTACAACATGGAATTAAGTGCCCCTGACTATTTGGTCTCAGCTTTCCTATACTTCGTAATTTGATTAACAGCATTGGGTTATTCAATTAATAGTATTGGGTATTTTTGCAACATCAGGGATCTGATTTTGAATGTAGTTTTGTTTATCTGCTTGTTTACTGGTTTTATATGAATGCATGACATTACCTCAACCTGCCAAACAAGAAGATGGAGAAAGTATTAAATTTCCATACTGGACAGATCAAGCACAAATGCAGTTCTTTCTGTGGCAGATATACCATGGGAAGTCAAGTCAATTGAAATAAACAGCACTGAAACAAATGGAAGTAACCACATTAGGCCACCACTACATGAAGCAAAGTCTACAGTGATTTTTAACTGATGCTTCAAACATTGATAAGCTTATGACAAAAGCAAAAAATGCAATGACAGCTCTGTACAGGACTATTCATATTCTAATTGCTTTAAAGACAATCAAACTCTGTATGTCCCAACTTACAAAGTCACATGGGTTTATATATCTTATGAATGGCAGTTAAAACAAGCAGAAGTTAAGCAGTCTCAGAACTTCCTGAACAGCCCTGATTAGATTAGGCCCTCCTGGGCACATGCATTAGGATGTAACCTAAATGATCAAAATCTCATCTACAGGATTCCTGTTTCAATGTGCAAAGTAGATAATGCTGCCTTAATGAAACTCCATGTTTTCTAGAGGGAAACCCCTCCACCTGACAAGAATTAATTTTAAACACAGATTCCTACTGCTATTTTAAGTATGTATGCCCAGCACCTCCCTAACCTGACCACCCCAGCGAAAGCAACAAGTTAATCCGTTTTTGAAAAGTCTGATTTACATTTTTCATTTTACTTCCCAATTCTGTAATTGAGACTTGTCCAGCAGGGTTTAAATGCTCTGTCCTGCAGATCCTCGCTCTGCTCATTATACCTCTACGTGGCTGGAGCAAAAACTCTGCTGGTGACCTTGACTCACCTAAGCATAAGCCTGTCCTGCACCCTGAATTACACAGGTGTACAGAAGGTTAAGTGTACACCATCATCTAATTAAAGGCCGTGCCATGAATCAAATAATGGGGTAACTAAAAATTTTATGAGCAGCTTAAAGGTAGTAAGTGTTGGTATTGAACTTCACCTCCAATGCCATTTTAATTTTTGTTTATATTGAGCATTAAACTAAAAGCCTTCACAGTATAGCATCATATCAGTCAATGAATGGAACTTCTTAATCTGTGGGCTAACCATGTGGCACAGCGGAGTGACTGACAGGTGGCAGGTCACCATTACATATGATTTACAGCACTTGAAAAAACGAGAGACATTTTGTCTGTAGATTTTACTGACAGTAAGACTTGAACAAACTGGATTTCATTTCCAGTTTTTGCAGGAAACAGACTTTAGTGACAAAGTAGCTGCCTATCTTTCTGAACACATCTCTCCATGCACCAATACACTCTGTTCTTCCCTTCAAAGAGTTAGTTTCCAAATGATCTACATCCAGATCTTCATTCATTTTCTGCTCATACTCAATAACGTACTCCCTCAGCCAGATAGCTCCCAGTCCCTCATGCCATTTCCTTCCTCAGAACCCCAACCCCCATCCCCAAATCCACATGCTCTAGAATTTTTGGCCCCATCTTTAAAATCACATTTTTAGATGAAGGTTAGTCATCTCAAATTTACTCTTTTTCAATCCAGCTTTTTCCTGACTGTATCTTACTTAAAGTTTACCTACAAGGTAAAATACAGGGGAGACTAACTGCTAACTCCATGTTCACAATTCCACCTTCCAGTCTCACTCAACCAAGCAGGGTTCCCAAAAATCTTCTAGTGTCCCCTGATCCTGGAATGAAGCACGTGCATGAGAATGGGCCAGGTCCTAACAAACTGTGAGCACAACACACCCATCACCACCAGCAGGGCTGCAAGGGGAAGCACATTCAGTAGCTGTCTGGTGGCACAATATATACCTGCTCAAGTAGGAACAGAAGAATTAAGAAGCTCAAGCATGTGGAAGACAAAATGAATCTTCAGAAAAGTAACTGTTACAAAAGAGCCATAAAACTAGGAAACATATCAACAGTTGTTTGCAAGAGTTTATAAATCAAATTGTGGTAGGCTCAGCAGGGACCAAGAAGTACTTCCTAACAAAAGCAATGCTCTCACACCCCAAAACATTACAACCAAATTCCAAGTCATTACTTTAAAACACAGGAGTCACTGACCTACTAAAAGAAAAGCTTATCATGCTTTAGCATGGGCAAAATCATATTTGGTTAGCACTTTCCCCCTACTCCCTCTGCAGAGGGAGTATATACTTGCATGGTATATACAGTAAGAGCCATGTGGAACAGAAATAATTTCAGACTTGTCCTGACATGACCTATTAAGAAGTCATGTTACTATCAGTAATTACAATAAAAGACTGTTCAAGATTACTTATATAAAAACAAAAACTATAAAAACGAAACCTGGTACAGATGTTCCTTGCAAAGTATCTAAACACCACAACATGGGGTATGGTACCTGTAAAGAAAGAGCTTCATGGTAATAACCCCAGGACTTTGTGCAGCAAGCAAATTCCCCAAGAAGCAGAAACAGGTAGCTATGAAGAGCACAGGAACCAGCACACATGGGAAGGGCAGAAGTAAGTACCAAACTGCACTGGCTTGGAAGTGCTGAAGTGCAGAAGTTTCTGAAGGATCAGCACACTTTGAAGGAGCTGCTTGAAAGACCAGCCCAGGTACAACAGGACTCACAACCAGCAGTGGTAAAACAAGCATGAGCACAGGCAGGAAGATTTTAGGACTCAATCTTTAATGACCGTCAGGCAGGTCATTCATGCTGTAAGGAAGACAGCCTAACAAAAGTAATGAGGGCCACTATACTTCTCGGGATATTTTTTTCTCTTTACAAATGGTCTCATCAGATTCTGCCATATGCAGACTTCTTCCTCCCCACACAGTTTAGTAGATGCTATAATTACTTATTCCTAGGAGAGCCAACATTTTCTTCAAGTCTCAAACTAATCTGGCTTAGGTTAGTTGTCACCTCATCAGGCAATGTTTTCAAGTGCATATATTAATGTAAGATATTTCTGAATGCCTGAAAAGGGACATCCTTTATATTCTGAACAAGTGTTTTAGTATCCATCTTTTACCTTTAAACCAACCACGAGGTGTTATGTGTATGCTCTGGATTATGTCTCTGAGTCAAAGAACCTTGCACCTCAGCATACTAAACTGCAAATCTTCCTGATTACTACCACAGGATCATTCATTAATTGAATGGAAGGAGATTCCACATTCATCTCCCCGCATGCAACGAGAGAGCCAAACTCTACACTTAACAGTTATAATTCTGTTGCAGCCAAACATCCTATTTGATCCCATAACAAAATTATTTTCAATTTCTGTTCAAGTGCCTTCTCTTTTGATAGGCTGTATTAACAATAAAACAAATACTGCACAAACGACTTTTCTGCAGCAGCTTGTATTAAAAAAAAAAAAAACATTCTGTTGTGCTAGATGTTGTTAGCACTTCGATAACAACTGTGTAATAAGGATGTTACGCACAAATGGACCATGTCATATTAAAAAGCAAAGCTTTCAACACATTTTTTGGAGGCCAAACATAACTAATCACTTGCAACAAATGACTGCTTTCAACATACAAGATGTATTTTGTTTACCAAGGAGACGTTTGGCAAAACAAAATAAAATTCTCAATTCCAAGTAGCTCTATATTTATAGTTTGGGTTTTTTCTGTTTTGGAGGGGAAAAATCCACTCCTGAAACCATGAGAGCATGTTCTATGGATTCGTATGACAGTCGTACCAACTACTCTTTCCCCAGCCTTAATTTCACCTAACTCACAAGTTCTTCTCCATCTTCCAAGGTTTAATAGTGCTCCTCACTGCAGTCTCTGCCTAACAGAAATTAACAGAATGCTTCCAACATGATTCCAATGTACAAGCTTCACAAGTCCTCCAGCTGTTTTCCAAGTCTTAAATCTTATTTAAATACACTTAGCCATAACATCACTTAAGACTTTTAGAACTGTTACATCTATACTGTCAACCATTCTACCTTGGCATCTTTTCAAAGAGTTTGATGAGAAGCAAATCTACCAAGAGCAGTTCAGTATTTTCTATTTCAGAGCAAGAGGGAAGAAATGAATGTGAGACTGACTGCCCACAGGTATCAGTGACAGATACACTATTGCCAAAAAACAGGCATGGGCAAAACCACTATGATTTGCAGAACTTCAGCCAGCATTAAATAAACTTAATGATTAAGACAGCCAGACCAGATCTTTCTGTGCACAAGAATATTTTCTGTCAACTTTTTCAAACATTTTGATCATTTTTAATCATTAGCGTGTTAATTTGTTTCTAGCTGAAAGAAAAATAACGAAGTAGTTTCTATCTTCTGCAAAACCCTACCTACATCCAAAGCTACACTGTCGTAGGAATCTATTGATCTGCCTCACAATGAAACACCAGTTAAAAGGCACCACTCTCCTTAAAAAAGATGTATGCTTATTTGATATTCTCTCTTTTCAATTGTGTATTTAAGTAATAAATTGCGTTCAATGATCAGAAAGGGGAATTCACTAGCATATCCATCCTCATATAAGATTATTAAACAGCATGAAGTTTGTTGGGACACTTTTCAAGTTTATTCCTACACTGCACCTTTGATCAACTTTAACAGTATCGTTCCTCTGTGAGAGCAGTAAAACAACTACTTACGCTGTTGATTTCTTTTGTCACTGGCATTTTTCAAAGGCAGGCACACAGGACAGTCATGCCGAGTACAATTCTTCCAGTGGGAGATGATTTGTCTCGAAGATGCACAGTGAGCAACTGTAACAAGAAAAAGCAATAGAATTAAGGATACTCTCTGGTTAAATGGTTTTGAATTAACTCATCCCACCCCTTGGTTAACCGGTTTTAAATTAACTCATGCTTTTTAGAGCAACCCCATTATTTCTCCTTTACAAGCAATCACAGCTAAATGTAACTAGAATTTTTTAGTATGCGAAAATAGTATATAATTTGGTATACAAATGAAGGAAACTAGTACCAAAATCTAAGACAAAGACATGGTGGCTGTTACACCCTCTTTATACAGAGGAGATGAAAAAGTCTCTTGCAAGGCTATACTGGTAATATCCTACTTCTAAAGGGCAAACACTGCATTCTGTTTTCTAAACTGACAACTATGGAGAGATCAGAAATGGAAACCAGGTGAAGGTAATGAAAAAGCGAGCAGTTGTTTAATTAAAAAACCAGTTCTGGCACTCATTTGTGCCTGGTATAGGGATCTTCTTGACAAGCCAACACTGCTGACAAACAGGCAAGAAACCTTACACAGCTCATTTACAAGAGCAGCCTCAGCAGCACCTCTTACCTTGACAGGCCTTCCCAGCTTGACAGTGTGTCATGTGGTTGAGGACATTTTTCATGGTTCGACAGTGTGGGAGAGCACATGCCCTCACCTCTCCATTGGCTTGCTCACGCCTCTGACATTTGTGAGCATGAAGCAGCAAAACCAACTGCTGCTGAATCAGTTTGCGCTTCTCCGGATCCGCTGTTGGTCCAGTTGCCATTGCCTGCGTCGGTACGATGCCCACTTGTTGTACTTGGGTTTGCATCTGCGACTGAGAGAACACATAATTCAGTATCACGTTTGCAAGCCTCAATTCTGATCTTACTGTCATATAACAATAATTTGAGTGCCACAAAACTACTTGCCAAGCATTCTACTATGACTGACTACAAGGAATATTATGCTAGTCTCTGCAGCATTCTCAAACTTTTCTATTCTAACCCTGGAACAGTAAAAATGTACTGAGAAGTTCCTCTGTCAGGACACACACTACAAGAGAAATACTGAGTTGCTGGAGTGGGTTCAGAAAAGGGCACTGAAGCTGGTGAAGGGTCTAGAGCACAAGTCTGATAAGGAGCACCTGAGGGAACTGGGGTTGTCTAAAGAAAAGACGGCTCGGGGGGACTTAATAGCTCACTACAACTACTACTACTAGGAGGTTGTAGGGAGGTGGGGATTGGTCTCTTCTCCCAAGTAACAAACAACAGGCCAAGAAGAAACCACCTCAAGCTTGCCAGAGGAGGTTTAGATTAGATATTAGGAAAAATGTCTTCACTGAAAGGGTAGTCAGGCACTGGAACAGGCTGGGGCAGTGGAGGAATCACTGTTCCTAGAAGTGCTCCAAAACCGTGTAGACAAGGCCTTTACTGACATAGTTTAGTGGGTGGGCTTCACGGTCGTGGGTTTAAGGTTGGACTTGATGATCTTAAAGGTCTTTTCCAACCTAGCTGATTCAGTGATTCTATATTAGTTTAAGTAACAAGCCATCCAAAAATTTTCAGTTTATTAGACTGATCATAATTCCAACAGGAATGAGCTCTTGCCAACATCTGCAAATGAAATTCATGTCTGTTTAGTATATTTTCATATTATAGGTTTTATACACTTCAATCCTAGTTTCTTGTCCCCAACAGAAAGAGGAGTCTAATGGGAGAACACAGGCAAAATTGCATGACTGTCTCTGCATGCTACAGTAAAAGATAGAACTGATTTTCCAAGCCTAAATTAGCCCTTCTTCTCACAACTAAGTGCTGATATTCCTTTCATAGAGTAAATGTCCAAGATGCAAGATGCACACAGTTTTCTCGCCGCCTAAATCTAGATTGCATTATGTCTGCTGAAATGAGTTAGAGTTAACTACAGCGTGACACTAGGTTGTACCGGCTTGTAAAATCTACTGTTTTATATCCAGCATTCATTCTTCACAGACACTTTTGTAGCAGTACCCAAGCCCTAACTGACAGTGCCCACATACCCACAGAGATCTTCAGTCTAAGACATAGCCTGTATCTCTGCAGAAGAGAAATAGCTTCCTTAACATGACATTTTTTAAGCACGTATTTAGAGCTTTTCTACTACCTTCTTGGACCTTTGAAGGGCAACAAATGTAGAAACCCGATTTTCAAAATTAACCACATTCAAAACCTGCAATGACTCCACAAGCAGGAGCAGATACGGGACTGCAAAAGTGCTTGAATCCCTGTGATTTGCAGCCTGAATTAATCTCATGGGTAAACATCAAAATGTCCCAAGAATCACTTTGATTATGCACTGTAAAAACAAGTTACCACAGAAAAGCTCACCACTTCCAAGCAACCTAAGGAAAATCAGCCACTAAAAACATTTATAAATAGAATATAAGAACAGGATTATACTGGGGAGGTAACAGAGGAAATAGCTCAGTGCTGTCTAAAGCACTACGGACCAAAACCTGCTTACTATATTAAAGGAAAATCCTTCTAAAGTGACAGAATACAGTACTTGTTGACCACTCTATTTTTGGCCTTTAAGAAAGACTCCCCAGAAAACTCCAGTCTACAAAACAGAGCAGGGTAAAAGAAACCCATCCACTTATGCTCCCAGTGCATGAAACTGAAAAAAAAAAAAATATTTCGTTTCTTCTGTGAATAAAACCACAAGACTAGACAGGTTTTCCTAAAACAATTCTTGGGTCACAAATAGGAAACAATTAGTTCAGTCAATCCGCTAAAAAATACAGAGACCATGCCAAAGAAAATCTTGTTGGAAGTGATTCTTTCATCCCAGTCAAAGGATTGTTTCCCAAGCCAAAGTTTTCCTTTTGTTACTACCCTCCCAGTTAACAGACATGACTACAGCTGTATCAGCACAGATACCCTGACCCAAAGGAATTTCTTGAAGATTGAGTAAGAAAAAAGCACAATCATGGAGTTAGAAGAACCGCCAGTCTCGGTCCAGATGACAGTGTCTGTGCATAGGCACAAAAAAGGAACTCAGGATATTGCCTAAACTCTGCAGAGCTACGTTGGTCATTATTTTAGTCATAGAATCACAGAACAGCTAGTGTTGGAAAGGGCCTTAAGATCATCCAGTTCCAACCCCCCTGCCAGGGGCAGGGACATCTCCCACTAAACCATGCCACT
>JASSUY010054728.1:0-76486 GCA_032466535.1 Forpus xanthops | reverse complement strand
TAACGATGGTACTCCCAGTAAAATCAGTGGATTATAAAATGGTCACATTTTGTGTATAGGAAAGAAAGTTGCATCTTCATGATGTCACCACCCTGTCCTCTTCATTTATAAAGACATGGAATGGCATAATCTGCTCAGATAAAACTTGTTGGTTTTCTTGCCTGAGAATAACAGAAGTTTTTGGGTTTTTTTTCTAAATTTCAATAAGCCTACAACCTTCTGTCAGCTGCATCTCTTTTTATTGCTGAACTTCAATCAAACAGACTCTGAATGTTTGACAATTAAAGCATTAACTTGAGCTTGATGTCTGGTTGGAGAGAATTTTCTCAGCAAGTACAAAGGAGCACTGTCTATTGGCTTCAGTCATTTTACCTTTCAGTAACAGAGACATGTAAAGCAATCCTTTCTTTCCAGCCACACTGCTCTGAAAATAGGCCAGGTCCCACTGGGAAGACACTCCTAGAAAAGTCTGCAATTAGACAACTTCAACTGCTCTGCACAAATACCTCATTAAAGTTCCACTGTGATCAAGCCTGCTGATGCATAAGACAGACACAAACATCTCCGCTGAAAGCTGTATTTTCTTTTATTCATTCTCTGAAGCAAATATTACAGAGAGTTTATTTCTTCAATCCAAGTAGGTAGCTGTTTCTCTTCATTGATAACCCAATCAAAGATTTATTGTAGATGACATAATATTCCACAAATTAGGAAGATACAATAGTTTGGATCTGGCCCTGTGAAAGGTTAATGCAGGGTCTGCAGAATAAACTGCTAGAATCACTTCCTTCACTTCCGACTCAGAAGCATAGTCTGCAGCTGTGCCTGGTCACTGACTCGGAGTCAATGCCAGGTAGATTTTTGTTCATTGTTTGCATTCATATCCTGATGGTAAGTCTGATACTTCTGTAAGTAAGGTGAGAGTGTTGAAGCCTGGGAAAAAGAAGAGCACACATGGAAATTTTGCTCGTTTTCTCAAATTTATTGACAGTGTTCTGTGTTGTTTGCCTTTGTGCAGCACAGCTGTCTTCAAGTGAAACCTTCTATTGTGAAATGTAGATTACAGTGATTAAGACAGACACTAAAATTCTAACTTTTGACACTGACTCCTGGATCCACACTTTTTCCCACCCTACAAAAACCCATCCACTGAAGCCAATCAATGGTTTCTGCTGAGGATAAGACCACACCTTAGCCCTGGTTAGCCTGCTGCTTCTGTGTGATTCACTGGCACATTAAATAATCAATTTTCCCCTTTTAAGAGTGATGGTGTCAGCTCCTGCCAGTCTCTTGTAACTAGGCTGTATGTCTTTCAACTGGCAAAGGGAAGCAGAATAGAGATCCCTATGCCTGCACTTTGGCTAAATAACCAGCAATGCTAGAGAAAGTTCATTTTTCAAGAGAGAAGCCTTTGGAAGCCAATGGGAAGAAATTAAGTTGG
This sequence comes from Forpus xanthops, assembly GCA_032466535.1. Taxonomy (NCBI): domain Eukaryota; kingdom Metazoa; phylum Chordata; class Aves; order Psittaciformes; family Psittacidae; genus Forpus; species Forpus xanthops. The sequence continues at coordinate 75,045 of JASSUY010054728.1, read as the reverse complement.
GTACAACCCTTTCATATTATATGCTTTCCTAACAAATACACCTCTCTGGAAAGCACCTTGGCCTTATTAAAATGAATTGGAGAAGATGGGAGAGAATGGCAAGCCTGAAGCTGAAAGTCTGAAGCTTTAAGATACTCACAGAGAAACGTGATTTTGTTGTTAATTGAAATAATCGGAAGAAATTCAAAAAGAAGAGATGAGCCTGCAGTCAAAGAGGAGAAACAGGGAAAGGGGCAAGGTTGTAAGGCTTTATTTTGCATAGGAAACAATTCCACATTTTATTCTTAATGCAGTTATTCCTACAGTGTTTCTAGGCTTTTTCTGCTAGGGATTTACCAAAGAGTTTTGATGTTCAAGGCTTGTTTTGAAACTCTCTACACTGCAGTTTGCTGTTACACATCCTGGGGACTGACAGATGCTCTGATCCTTCTTGGTACAGTGCCAACAGTGGCAGCAGGTAGTGAACTACGCTGCGCGCCACCAGCCCATATGGCATATCCACTCATTAATTGGTTCTCAAGTCAGTCCTCCTGAGCCCACCCATTTGCTGCTTTCATTGACTGCTGCCTTGTCTCATTTATCAGTATTTCCTTCTGCAAACTTTTGGTAAAGCCAGTTAGCAGACCTGTAGCAAGTAGAATCAGAAATAAGGCTTTTTGTAGCATGGAAATTAAAAACTTAGTGATCTTCATAGTAAAGGATGGGTTCCTTTTACACTGGAGACTAAAGTGCTGGCTCACAAAATGTTCACACAATATTGATGTACTGAAACATGAACATCTGGCTGAGAGACTTGGGTCTCTCCTCTCAGACACAGTCTCTTTTTCCATCCCCAGTGCTGCTAGTTGGTGCAGATTGAGTTCCTGCCATACTATCTTAATCTGAAATTTGGAAGAGTCTCTAGCAAGACTTTAGGAGGAGAGAAGCTGCAACTGGTCCTTTCAGCCTCTCCAGACACAAATGGTAAAAGTTATATTAAAAAAAAAATCCATTAAATTTATCAGTTCCTTTTCAGTGCCTTTTTCTGCTTTAAATTTATCCAACTAGAATGAACTTATTATCTGCCTTCAATTGAAGAGCATCTGCCAGCAGTATTCCAGGTACCCTGTGCTTATGTTTCTCTTTATTTTCATCAATTATTTCAAGAGAAACTCCCATCCATTGGGAATTTATGCAACTAAGTCATCCTTTGCCTTTCCAATCAAACTTTTGGACGAGCATGTCCTTGCCCATTCTAGATCCCTGCAAAGCTCACTTTGCCTACCTCAGGTTTTGTTACATGCTTGCAAATAAGCCATGCTTAGGCTTGCAAACATTGACCCTTCCTGCTAGACACTTCATTTTGGTTTTATCTTAGTCAAGACTTAGACACATATTATACACAGTATGTACAGTAAATAAATAAACAGATGAGGTGATAAGCAAATAAGGAATCAATTATCTATCCATTTATTTGTTTATGCAATTGCTAGAACTCCTTTTAGTGTTTGGAAATAAATCTTTTCTCAGAGCTTGAATCAGTTTCCCAAAATAGTTTGTGAGGAGCAGCTGGCATGCCTTAGGCTATCCCACCTAGCCTCCAGCTCTCACTCAGCATGCCCACATCTTCTATAGGTCCTGTGGCTATTCTGCTCACTTTGTGCAGGCCTTTGGTCATTGAGATCATCCCGCATGGCACTGGATGCCTCTGTGAGCGCAGTGTCTCCAAATGGCTTTCTTATGTATTTTCTTTTTCTCTGTTTTAAGCCCCAAGTATCATCCCTGCTTTCCTGCAGCCTTGCTGGTAAGGTGATAATTACTGAGATCTACAACGCCAAGGAAGCTAACCAGCCTGCAATAGGGGGCTTGGGGAGCCCCTCTTCAGGCTGTGGTCTTGCAGAGGCCTGATGAGGAAGATAACTCTCACATAGAATCTGCTTCATGTGTAATAGTATCTTTAAACCCCAGGCATCCTCTGCATAACTAGTATCAGACATAAGCATGATGTCTGTATACCTGGATGATAGCAGTGATAATACCCTGTGCAGTAGCTCAGGAAAGGCCATCTCTGAAGAGGTGTCTGATGTTAACCCAGTTCAGGGAGGTGCTTTCATATTCTCTTGGTGCAGAAGCCAAGGTGAGATCAGAGGATAGGCCATGTCCAGAAAAGCCTTGAGCCATTCTGACTCCAGATTGCAGATTGACAACTTGGTGGTGGTGTTCCTGCTGGTGGGAATAAGAGCAGCACATGAGAGCTCCAAGCTGAAAAAGAGAGCAGTTCTATTAAGCAGCATGAGAACCAGCCTAATGCCCATCTGTACTGTGGTTACAAGACTTTCCAGGTATGGGGCCTTTTACACCCAGTTTATTGCTCTGTATACTGCATTTGATCACATCCTTAAATGTTTAGGTTACTAGCAGCTTTAAACTTAACCCCTGCCCTCTAAATTACAGGCCCAATGTGTAAAACCTCTGTGCAGCTCATAGCTCAGCGTGAGCCTGAGACTTAGCTTCTGCTCATGCCAAGCTCCATAAATTTCCACCTCATCAGATGTATCATAGGTTCTGTTTGGTGTGGCAAGATGAACATTTGTAAGCCATATATCATTCTGACAGTGTATATCAAAAGTAAAATTGTTGTAAAGTATAACTGTAAGAGAGTCTTATGGTATTGGGATACAGAATGCCTGACATAATTCTGTAACCGATTAAAATTAAAAAAGCCCCTAAAAATTAAGTAAAATCAGATATAAAGCACAATGTTGTCCTTTTTTATTATTTTTTTTTGTAATCCCAGATTCAATACTTGTTACCTTTTTTTCTTAAAAAGAGACATTTTGCAGGCATAACACAGAATTTAACAGAACACGCCTTCTTGCATACTAATACGGTATCCACATTCTTGTTTAGCTTTGGGAAAGCGTTGGCAGACATTTCAAGAGAATGAAAAAGATTGAAGATTAAACCTTAGAGAATTATTTATATTTCCATCAAATTAAAGGATTGTCTGTGTTTACAGTTCCTATGTCTTGTAACAAGACCTTTTACTGGAAGTTAAGGGACATCTCCTCCTGTAGTTCTCAAAGATGTAGCACAGACTCCCTGGAGGTAGAGCTCCTGAAAGCAAAAAAGCCACAGAGAACTTGGTGAGACAGAAAGGGTAAAAGTGAAGCGGAGGAGGGAGAATAATCACCAGCAAGACTGTACATCTGCTCAGCAGGGACAAGTGCATGGTGGAATGAGGCAGGTCTGAGAGAGGAAAGAAATAACTGTTGTAGATAATGGGTTTGATGTTTTGCCAAATGAGTGGGTGTTCACAATGGTCTGAGGATAGCGCAGGTGATTTTGTAGGTGGTCGTAGGAAATGGTAAAGAGCCTGGGGCTGGTGGTGATGGAAGCATATGTTTGGGAATTTATTGCAGTCTGGGTAAACACACAGAAATCTGAACATGAACTTGAATCTGCTCATGCATCTTAAGAACAGCCACAAGTTACTGTGGTGGTAGGCTCACCACTGTAGGAAAGTATTCAGAGACTCACTCATAAAGAAGGAAGTTCCTGGATGTTTTTCCAATGTAAAGAGATCAGAACTAAAAGCCAGTTGAGGGATGGATGGAGGATTTTCAGTCCTCTGCTGATTTGTTTTAATAGGTAATTAACCTCAGTTGAAAATCTCAAATCCTCATTTCTGCCTTGAGATTTGTAAACTTCACTTTCAGCTGCCAGCTACTAAATTACATTGTTCTTAAGCTGATGCCTTATGGATCTTACTAGTATCACTGCATGGTCTTGAGTGATTTTCTTGCTTAGGTTTAGTATGGTTTGGTTTTAACACATCAGTCTCCTACAACGGACGTAAGAAAATATCTATTTCCCCAGTTCATTTGTGCATGGTTTAGGGGCATTTGGGTTTTCTGTTTTCCCTAAAAAGCTCCTAAAGCATTTTTGCATTTTTCAAAGGTACACTACTCCTTAGTAAAAAGTGGGGTGACACAGAAAGAGTCTAATTATTGTTATATATATATATATACACATGAGAGTAGCTGCTCTAAAAACTGGTGCCAAGGTTGGCTAACACGCTTTGTTTTGCTTCTACCTCCTGCACCAGGATCTGCACCTGATACGAAAAAGCATCATGCAAATTTGAGCAAACAAGAGTTTACATCTCACCACACATTCTGGTTCATGAACAAAATATAGACCAAGATGTGAAAATGAAAAGTCCCAAAATTCTGATTTGATGTGGACAGCTTTTGTACTTCAGGACAAAGCTTGGCAAGTTGCTTGTATTTATTTGCGGAAAGCAATCTCCTGAAAAAGATTTGATGTTGAACTGTAATTTTAAGCTATTACTGCAAATTTTGCAAAGGAAGGGAGTAGGAATTGACTGCTTATTTTTCAGCTTCTCTAGTCTAAATAAGAATGACAGCACTGGGAAAAGAAACATCATTTCAGACACTGGCTGCTGTCTAATGGGAAAGAAGCAGAAATAATTGACGTCTAAACATAAACTACTCATTAGGATGGATGGACATGTGTATTAGAGAAGCTATGGATGAACAACTGGTTTTACTTTAGTCAGAATATTTTTCTTCTCATTCTCTCTGTATAAAAATAACTGCAGTGAACAAAATATACCTACACTAAAGCCAACACCAAATGACACCCCTCTGGAGGAGGTAATTTTAAATCAAAGTTTTCTTGAGAACTAGACCAAGGCAACTAGCCAGAGCTATTTCTGTGGTTCCTCAGCTTGTCCTTCTCTACAACAATGCTGTTTACTGAGATGAAGGTAGGAATATAATCTTTTGCCAACCAGCAGTGTGGTGTTCATTATAAGCTTGGCTGTTTCTCTGACTATTTTTCTAAGCCTGCCTTGATTTTTCTTCCATGTCCTTTTATATTGCCTGAATCTTTGAACTGAAGTAAACATTACTTAACAGGCAGTGTGGTTACTGCTCTGCAGCAGAGTGAAGCATGCTACCCAGTTATTTAAAGGGAAGAAATAAGTATACATGTTTACATAAATGTACAGGCCCTTTTATGTAATGCTGTGAGACAGGGCAGACCCCAGTGGGAAGGCTGCAGTGCCACCAAGCCCTGGCAGCTAAACCTCAGGAGGAGATGGGCACTCTCCAAGTCCTCATAGAACTTTTAAAAGTGATGAAGAGGCAGACTGTTGTGCCAGTGGGAAGCCAGTATAACCACCTTTAAAAAGGAGCTTTATTCCTGCTTTAGGACAAAAGCACAAGGAAAAAATAGTGAATTTAACAAAGTCCTTGGCTGCAGTGCCAGGGGTGCAGATCTCAGTACCCACAGGTCTTCTCAACACAGCAGCATCTTGGCTTGTAAACCATGGAATTTGGTGATTGATGCTCAAAGTAACATCAGTCTAGCCCTGTCCCAAGTCTCTTCATAAAGCTGGTTTTTCAACCACCCCCTTTAAGGAAAAGGAATCATTAATTTGCTCAATTTAATTTTCAGTCCTTGCTATTGACAATGTTGTCACAGATGGAAAAGGCCATTGGGACATTGCTGTATCTGTTGTGTCTGACTTGCAACCAGGAGGCAGGTGAATTCCTTACCTGTGTACTCATAGCCTGCTGCTGCTCCTCTGCATGTTGTAGTGAGTTCCTAGTGCTACAGATAAACCCAGGCAAGGAAAGTAGCCTTTCCTACTACTGCAACCAACAGCACGCTTTGTCTGGGTTCCATACTGCTGTGGGTGCTAATAAGCGGAGAGCACCTAAGTGCAGACTAGGCCAGGAACATCGTTGCCTTATCACAGCAGGCAGCATCACTGAAGGATGTCAACTGACCATGTTTCCACTGTTGACTGTGTAAGAAAGGAATTAAAGCACTATTTTCACACACGCAAGTTAAACCCACATAACATAACATGGGGGTGAAGCTGACCTTTGGAAGCAGAACCATGCCTATAAACATCTAAAATTTAGAAAGGCATACAACTACTCTTTTTAATGCCTTAACTGCCTTCCCACTCACACATGCATTTTTGAAATCCAGGGAAAAAAACTTAATCATGAATCTCAGGCAGTATAAGTACAAACTGGTCCTCTGTATTCCAAAAACTTCTATAAATACATTATGCAGGTGAACCAATAAACACTCTCACAAAGCCATGATTGCTTATTCTGGTTTCCAGGGAGTTTATTTCTGCTGACAGGTGGCAATTCAATAACTCTCTTGGTCTTTAGTTTCACTAATCATTGCAATCAGATTTATTTTTAAGCTTTTTCTGACCCAGGTGACTAAGCAACATGTAAATTACATGTATTGCCTTTAATTGTTGTTCTGGAACCATCTTAGAGACTTTAATTTTTAGCTGATAAGGATAACAAGTTATACATTCTTTGTGGACAAAACTACCAAACAAGGAAATCTCTTTGTCACTTCCCTAACTAGTACTACCAGATAGAGCTGAACTTTCTAAGCTGTAGTGAATGAAGATGGTAGTAAAAGCTCAATGTAACTCAATTTCTGTTTCATAGGGAATTCTTACTTTTGGAAACTTGCTTTCCTTCCAATGCAGAATGATTTACAATGCCTTTGGAAATCCTGAAAAGGTCTAGACCATTTTAAAAAGCATTTCTAGGAAATCTTGTATTGCACAGTTAAAGTCCTGTCAATGTCAAAGTGACACTAACTTTTTGATAATGTTTCTTCTGTGCACATCATTGCTGAAAAGAGTTAACATCCCAGAGTCTCACTGAGTGACTTCTCTTTAACTTTCTTTTCTTGTGGTTCCAGAGGAGAGAAAATTGAGCATTGCAGCAGCTGCTGTTATTCCCTACCACAAGATTTTCCAGTGATGGAAAAGCGCTATCTGTTCCCACGATGATGAGGCACTTCTTATTCTCTAACACTTGCAAAGCAATGCCACCATAGTGATGCTGTGCCATTGAAGTAGTTGTCACATGGGTTCACACACCTGGAAGAGCAGGAGATAACACTTATCAAAGGGGAGGGAAAGGACAAGGTGCAGCAGCAGGGCCCAGATAAGGAAGATAATAGTGAGAGATGAAGAGAGAAACAGTGTAGCCTATACAGATGAGAACTCAGAGGAAGCAAAGGAAGAAAAAGAAGCTTTTGTCAAAAAAAAATAGGTTGGGTTGAGGTTAGTTGAGGGTATTTCTTGGAAGTGATCAATAGTTTCCTTCCTTTTAGGGATCCTGAAGATCTCCATTACTTTGCTACTGCTGTGCAAGAAGCTCAATTGTCAAGAATTACTCTCACAACCAAAGTGACCATTGTAAGGAGTTTGCTATTGTAGTCTATTACAAAAACAGCCACTATCAGATGTCTATTCTTTTATCAGAATGTGTTAAAACTGATGGCTTACTTCTGGATGATTTGGTGTCAAATTAACAGTGTTCCAGCAATTTTTTGTGAAGGTAGATAACCAGAGGAGAGGGCTGGAGTTTTGGACTTTCCCAAGTTTGTACCTATAACTTCTGGTCATTATTCTCATAACTTCTCATTCTCTTGCCTTTTTCTTCTTCAGCAGCATAACTTTGCAAAGCACATCCATTACCTTTGCCTCCAAATGATATGAAGCCATGTGAGACAAGGAGCCTTTTGATGAACAGTTCAAGAAAAGACTGTCAGATAATCCCATCATCTGTACTCTCACATTGCTGAAGTGGTTGGAGCTAAGCTAAGTGTTCCATAGCAGTTTATTATGGGGTTGAGAAGACAGAAATTGGAATTTGGCATACTCTTTGTGATCCCTCTGTACTTGATGGGAGCTGCATGTGTAAAAAGGGTCATAGCAAATGAACAGAGAAATTGTACAACATCTCAGCTTCTACCCATCATGCAAAGAAGAGATGCTACGCTTCACCTCCAGGTACATGGCAGGACCATTCTCATTCATTAAATCTACCTCTGATCATAGTGATAATTCCTCTTTTACTGACTTTCTACCTCCAGTAATAACAAGCCTTAGTTCTTGTGCCTCAAACTTTTGAAACCTTTTTACTAGCCCTGGTTTAGCTACAATTGTTTTGCAGGTATAGTGCCTACCACAGTCAGTCCTCCATCCACATCTACTTCTAACTAGAGTGGGCTGCCTGCCTGCTCTCAGTTTGACAACGTTTTAGCTTGCAGCATGCTTTTTCTATCTTAAACTTATATACCCCTCTCTTAGGCTTACATCTTAGACTTTTCTGATGTCAGCCAGCAACTTTCAGCACAGCACACTCCATGAATGTTTTTTTGGGTTCCTCTAATTATCTTTAAATAAGGATAACTGGAAAATATAGCTGAAACTGCATTTTTTAGCCTTGTTTTCAGCTCACTTATCCACAAATAGCCTCATATTTGGTTTTCAGCATTTTTTAAATGTAATGTCAAAAATTACTCTTTAACATTCAAGAATAAACCCAAGCATATCTGATACTGAATCTGCTTATCCTGGTATTCTTCTTTATGTATTTCTTTTTTTTCTGGTTCATCTTAATCTTGCAAAAAAAGTTTTCTTCTCTTCTTATGCAACTTTAAGTGCTGTCATGTCAGGCTCCTGCCATGAAAACCAATAAGGAAAGTGCTGCTTTTGAAAAAGACACCTCATTCATTAATCATGGTGACATCTCATATTAACTGCTTAATCATAGAATGTATATAGGCCTTTGGGCATTTATGAATCTGTCATTTCAGAAGAAGTAAAATGAAGCAATAGTACTTCAAGCAACCAAAGAAAAATTCACCAAGGGCAAATTTAATGTTATGTAACTGTTCTAAAAATATTCAGTCTATACATGGAACAATGTACTTTTTAAAAGCAAAAATCAAAACATACTAGAGAATTTACATGTGAAAGCCTGGCTGCTTTCTAGGCAGAATGTCAGTTCTGTATTGAATCCTTATCATTCTGAAGGCTTCTTCCTTGCAGTTAAAAAGCCCTTTGAATAAAATAGGAAAGCACAGTTGCTAAATTTCACAGGTGGTTTTTAAGGTGGTATATTTATGTACTTTATAGGAAAGCAATGTATCATATGGATGACTCAAATATTTTTATGATACTTTTACTGCATGATACCTTACCCAACAAGTAGACCTACAGATTTTTAAGGGGATTCGTGTTACTTTTAGTATGTTTTGTAACCTGTGTGATTCTTACTAGATCAGGCTTTGAACCTCGTGTAGTTTGTCACTGTCATTAAATGAAAATCCTTCTAATACATTCAATATGCAAATATAAATAATGTACTAAAGTACTCTATGTCACCACAGAAGTCGTTTATGCTGGGAAAAGGCTGCATTTGACAAACTGAGATAAATTGTTTGAAATTATCCAAGTGAGATAGAAATACAGAATGTTCAAAGGAGGAAAAGATATAGTGAAGGAAAAACAAAGTAGAGGTTAGAAAAGTAGCTTTACAGGAATATACCTGAAATACTACCTACAACATCTCATCCTGTAACTACCAAGTCCTTTTGTAAAGTTACTTTTCTCACAGAATATTTGGTCACCACTCTGCTTTGAGAAATAAAAACAGTACTTTTGACTTAGTACGTATGAAGGCAGTTTGCAGATAACTGTGCGATAGCAGTGCATAGGGGAAGTGGAAATGGGCCTGTGACCTCCAAATTGTATGACCCACATGCAGGCTTGCTGGAGTTGCGCCTTCCCTCTGTACATTTCTGTACAGTCTCTGATAACTGTCCAGGTGCATGTTAAAGAGCTCAGTATGGTATTACAAGTCAAATTAATTATTTAACCTGTGTGAGTCTTGAATGCATGACCTTGTATCTTCACTGAGCACAGGGATATGGCTGCATGAATAAATGACTGTGAGATATGATAGGGTTGTTCATGTAAAAAGTATCATCTGAACCATGGAACTTTTCTACTTGTATGTTTTTACACTTAAAAAGTATGAGGAAATTTGGGAAATATGCTTCTGAAAGTTTATGGTCAGATTCGATGATCATAAGGGTCTTTTCCAGCTTAAGTTATTGCATGATTCTATGATCAAAAGCATAGAAACTACCTTTCAGGAGAGCTCCTGGGAATGAAGCAGATGACGTGTTTCTGAATGAAGCAGATACATCCACACTGATTTTGAAGTTTTGATAACTTTGCAAAGTCTCCCAAAACATGGGAATGAGAAGATATGTACACTGTTCTTACCTCAGTAAATGATATTTTGCTTAGTTTACAGCTGATCCGCCAAAGAACATTCTCTGAGAGCAGAATATTTTCTAGCAAATGGGATATTCAAAATTGACAGTTTAAACAGTCTTTAACAAGGTAGAAAATTACATGGAAAGGTCATTTAATCCATTCCTTACCTAAAGACAGGATCAACAATGCATTTATCATTCCTTAAAGATTGCCTAACCTTTAAAATTACCTCTGGGGTAGAAACTCTGTGACTTCCACAAGCAGTAATTTAAATTTCCTTGTAATTCAGTTTCTAATTAAAGAGTTTTCCTAGTGTTTTATCTAAATATTCTTTGTCCTGTCTACCAGAGATATGAACAACACTTTATAAACTTTTCTTTTTGCAAAAGGGACTTGAAAACTTATTTGTAAGACATCTTTTTGAACTCAGACGGTTTGCAGTTCCCCATCAGTCTTCCAACAACTTTGATTCATCGAACTGTTCCTCACATGCAACCACAAGCATTATTTTCTAGACTTCTGTCAGTCTCATTGCTTCTTTCTGGACTTCATCTCTTCCTGCGCTCTACTTCTGAGTGACATTTCTGTAAAACAGCTTGACAAGCTGCTGTTCCCTATCCTGTCTTCCTAATTATTCTTCTTTATCTCCAGAACCTTGCACTTGCTGAATTTCACACATGCTCAATTTCATTCCAGTTTTGGACCATTCCTCCCATTTGTCAGGATCATTATTAAGCTGATATCCCATCCTACAGCCTATGCACAGTCATTTATAGCTTTGTATTGTCTGCATTTTTAATAGGCATACTGATCATCCATCATCCAGATTATAGCATGAAATATTGCACAGACTTTAGGAGAACATTGCTTGACAAGTCTTTCAATTTTGTCAGTGAACCCAATGAATTACTCTCTTGAAATGAGTAGCCAAACTCTTTTTTAGCATTTTCATTTAGAGCACGGAGAGTCTGTCCTCAGGCAAAGTTAACAGACTTACCAAAACCTACATATGAAATACCTACTTTGTCTTTTCATCCGCAAAGACTGATGATCCTGCTACACAAAGAATTTCTTTTGTTACAGTCAAAAAGGATTATACTTGATAACTGTATTAAGAACTAAGCTCCTGATTCCTTGCTAAGAATAACTAGTTAATATTATCTACATTGCTCTTCTTAAAGATAGGTATGGTATTGGCTTTAGAAAGAGTTTCAGTGTTTTAAGCATTGTTGCTTAAATAAGCATCATTAGTTGTTTTGAAATCGCTTCAGCCAATTCCAGCCAACAGGATGCTATTCTGTGCCTTGGAGCATGAAACACGCAACTTCTGTGTTTTACTGAGCAGCTCAGCAAACAGGAATATGAAAATGAATTGGTTCCTCTTGATTTACATTGAGCAAATTGCAAACACAAAATTTGTTTCCATTTGGGGTTGCCTTCACTCTGGTAATAAGTATTACATAAGTGATAAAGAAAGCACTATTCATTCCCCAGGTAATGCTGAGACCAAATTATATATGAAAAATTTCTTTTCCTCTTCCCATAATGGCTCTTTGTGTGGTAATGCTCTCCTTTCCCGGCTATGACTGACTGCTTCTATTCATCAGTTACAGACTAGTTCAGCTTATTTCTTCCACATACATAAACACACATGCAACATCCACACAGAAAAATAAGTCAATCCCTCATCAGTATACTTCGTAGAATCTAGTCCATACCTTGTAGCAAAATTGGTAATAGGTAGGAAAGACACTTATAAGCCCTGATTCTCAGAACTAACTACAGCTAAAAGTAGACTTCAGATCCCTGGTTGGCTTGCTCTAAAGTGAGCAATTAACATCAGGTCTGTGCTCAGTGACTTGCCTTCCATGGCATTCTTCTTTAGAAACTATAGACCATAAACCCAAGAACTCCTGGTGGCATATTTGGGTCACTTTTCTTTAGAAAATATGGACCATAAGCCCAAAATTTCAGAGTTCAGTTTTGGAAATTGAATTACCTGAGGGAAATCTGGCTCTAAGGTTCTCTAACATTCTTGTTAGTTCCAGCACTCTGTAATAAAGCAGTGTCTGATCTAAAACATTTTTTTGTTTCCTTTCACTTAGTCAACACATTATACTCCTGTCTTACCTCTTTTTTCATACATTTTGTAGTCAGATTAAGACAAAAGACACTGCTGCATTCCCCATTTAATTAAGATTCTTGCTGGTTTCTTATTTTTTCATCTTCACTCCTTCATAGGCCTCAACACCTGAAATTCTCAAGTGTTTCCTTTGATGTATTTCAGTCCATGGAAACTGCTGTACAGCCAGCTTGCAAATGTTACAAGTCATTTGTTCTTCTATGATATATTGCTTGATTTTCTCTGTGCTTCAGTGAATGTACTTGCCTTTGATCAGTCCCTTGTTTGAACTGTATCAGAATTTCTCATAAAGCTGGTTCTTGTACATATGTTTTAAAATCCTGAGTGCCCTCTCTTCAGATGTTCAGATGATGCCCTTATAGATGTTTGAGATACTCCTCCTGCAACTTCATACTCCAGGGGCTTTTTTGTTTGACAGAGCTGAATGAGTGCAGTGGGAAATGCAATTAAGTCTATGCTATCATCTGTAGAAGTGTTATATTTCAGTTTTATTCACACTGATTTAAAGGTGAATGAAAACAGAGGCCACTATAAAATAAATTGAAAGATTCATATGTCTTTTGGGACCAGTTTAATTTTAGATGCATTTTCAAAAGTGTCTCGTGCAGATATCCCACCACCTCTGCCTTTGTATCCAGCATAACTGAAGCCTGTCAAGCATGGCTGTGCTCAGTTGCAGCAAAGCAGAATTCTCTTTGCACAGGTGAACATCATGAAACCATCCAGGTTCTGTTCCTTTCAATGTCTTTCCTTATGGGTGTGACTGTAATGACACTGCTCCTATCCTGCATGCCTGGTGCATGCAGGTTAATTTAGGTCATCTTTTTCAAATAGAGGCCTCCAGTTGATATTTACATCAATCTTGTAAGGGTAGTGCAAATCTCTTTTATGAATGACTCAAGGTTCTCATTTATCTGTCCTACCAATATGAGTATGTAAAGATTGTGAGACAATATTGTTGTCTTTTATACATTACGGACAGGTAGCCTATTGAAGCAGTAACTGACAGTGGTGTGAAGGAAAGGTTACTTAAGCCGAATGCAATATAGATACGAATGGGTAGATATGATCTATGATTGCGTTAATGGTGAAAGTTATACTAGTGTGACCCTGGAGAGACTTTCCAGCGCAAATACTGGAGGCAAGAGCAAAACTGTATTCCAAATTGAGCCTGAGACACTTTTGAAGCTGCTTATGTGATCATTCTCTTCCATGGTGGAACTGACCAAGAAGATTTCTCTCACATCTGTGCTTTGTGTTACTAAATATTCAGTGGCACCAGAAGCACTGACAATGCATTTAGGAAAGAATGGGGCATTAGCAGTGCCCTGTACCACTGAGTTTGAAGTTAGCTGAGTTTTGAAAAGATTTCTGGAGACCATTTCCAGCCTTATTGATTCTATGTTTCTAACATTGTTTTCTTTACAAAATAAATGCAAATAAATAATAAAGTTTTCTAAGGGGACTGAGAAATTTGGCTCTGCTTTTCATTCCAAAAGCAGGATCTGGGTTAATGCAGTTGATTGCATTGGTGTCCTTTGAAGAATAGTATTGCAGGAAAGAGGAATAGCTCACCAGGTCCTGGAGAAGCAATGATGTTAGCTGTGTCCCAGTGGGGCAGTATCCTATGGTTTCAAATAACTTGCACTCCAAAACATGGGCTTACACATGCCAATGAAGCCCAATAGCAAAGGTTTAACCAGGCTGACCTGAATCCCTGCAGCTATTATGGAAGTGTGGAACTTAGGCAAAATTCAAAAGGGTGGAAAAAAAAAATGAGGATTTGAGGTAACTGTTGGAAGACGCAGTTCTCATACAGGAGGGACACAGATATGATATTGATACCATCCATGTTGATTGTTTCTTCTCAACAAAGCTGGAGCTAAAATAAACATGTCTAAGAAGGGTTCAGATATAAGTCTCTGTTTAAATTACCAGACAGTGAGTAAGATTTGATTAGTAACTATCTCCTAGGGTTCTTGAATAGGCATATTCTTGCTGAACTGCCTAAAATGCGATATGATGTCACAAAGATACTATGGAGCATGCATTATTTCAGTACTGAGATTTATGTGGCTGTTTAACAACCTTGAGATTGCAGTGGAACAGCTGTATTGCTGGGTTAGGGGACTCTAAAGCAAATTATGACATTGTATATGATGTAGTTGCTCTTAGGGGCTCAAGGAAGTGAATAAGAGTTCTTCTGACTCCCTTTCTAACAAAATTTCTTGAGGAATGTTTTCTTGGCGAACTTAGCAAGTGGCATTTTCTGTCTCATATGTGACAATGAAGTTAGTGCTTTGTACTTTCAAAGTGTATCATCAGTCAAGTGTAAATCACAGATGAACTGCTCCAGTATATTTTCATTCTTGCAATAGAAAATCTTTCTGAAGCTGGAACCATCCTGTTTTATTTTTGCTGCTGTTCATGTCTGCTACATTTGGGAAAACTTTATGTGAAATTATATTTAGTTCTTGGACAGCAATAGATTTCTCTGTAATGATTTGCCAAATAAAGAGCATTTCATTACTTCAGTAATTTGTGTCATTACATCATGTTGATCTTCTTATGGAGGTACAAATAATCATAAATTGAACAATGGGAAATAATGTGTGCTGAAAGACTATTACTTTTGAAATATTAAATCAGGTTCTTATAATATGAACAGAAATCTGCATACAATGGGCCTCATTTTTCAGAGCCGATTTTTTCCAGAAGCTCAGCTTTCAGACCTAAAAGAAAGTGTGATTTTAAAACAAAGAAACATCTAAATTTTCCCTCAGATACCATTGGATTATCAGAGGATCTGAAGTGTTGTACTCTTTTAAAATACCTGAACATTCATTTTGTTTCATGCTCTTTTAAAAACTGTCCCTGCAGTGTACATTCTTTATGGCTTAATCAATTTTGTGTCACACCTGTGAATTGCTATTTTCATAGAGATTCATAGCTATAAAGCTGCTCTGAAACAAGGCTCAATGCCTTTGAAATTACATTATTGTGTGAACAGATGTGTCTGAATCACAGGCCTGGAATTGGAGGACTTGGTATCTCAAATATTCGTTCTCATTGTGTCATTTTCTTTAATGAAATTCTCCAAGGAATGGTAAATTCAGGGATAAACAACAATTAATAATTCACAGTGGCCAGAGGGAAGGAACAGTCGATTGCACTTCATTGCACATATCTAACAACTGCTGCATAGATTGGACACAAAATTGCAGGAGTTGGTCACTGGCTAATTCTTCCACGATTCAATCTCAGTTTGGATAAAATGGATCTGTAAACACAAATGAATGCCTTCACAAAGTAATATAAAGAATAGTTATTTCTCTAACCATTGTTTTATGAATACAATCTAGAACCTATTCTGCAATGCACATTGGTATTTTACCTCACTAAATGGAATTCTTTTAATCATCTGGTGTGTAATAGCAAAGAAAAAAAAAACTAATCCAAACACTGTGAATTCAAGTCCTTTTCATGTTTCTTCCATCACCTTGTCTCACTGTATTTTGTTATAGACATAATAGCCCCATCGTATTTCCTGGAGCTTTCCTACCCACCATAGGGAGCAACAATTATGGCCTTTAGTCATTGCACATGTAGTGCCTAAAAACATCTTTCTTATTCAGGCTCTCTTCAGTCCCCATTCAGGTTTACTTTACATTCAAGTTTACTTTTACTTTATTCAAAACCTAGTTTCTTTCCTACACTGTGCCTGTTCATACTTCATTATTCAGAGTGCCCATTTTTTAGGGCACAGACTTCAGATCTACCCGAGATGTTCTGCTGGGGTCATATCACACCTAGAATTGCCTTTTCTGCCTTTTGTATTAAAAGCACAATTAGCATTTTCTCAGCCCTTCCAACGCAGGACAGAAAATTTTATCCAAACAAGACAGACTCACAGTGATATTACAGCAGGCTAATCCCCAGTTCTGGTGATTTGCATTGTTGGGGGTTGTTTTAAAGACCTATTAATGCAGTTTTGTTCAGTGAATTTGCAATGTCTCCTCTTGAAAGAAAACAAAAATTTAGTCATGATACCTCCTCTGTGACAAGGAGCTCCACAACCTCCTTTGGTATTGCTTCAGATGATTTTTGTCCTGCCATTGGCTTTCTTCATTTAGGTCTACTTCATATTTTTGTATCCATAGTCTGTTTGCCTTTTCCTCTCCCATCTGAAATATATTTTCCTGTGATATGTTTTCCTTAGTTATGTCTTCCTGACAGTTTGTTAGTCCTCATGCATAAACTATTTGGTTTTCCTTATCCTTTGCACCTTCCTTGAAATGAGGTCTTTCCAGTTTGTTAGAAATTGTATAGACAGATTCCTGTATGAATATTAACTACTTGTTTACTTTGATTCAGGAAACCAAATAAGAAAAATATGTCTACATCTGAAAATGTTTACTGATGCCCTTGAACTATTCTTCTATTCACATTAGACTATGAACTACATAGCCTAGGTACCATTTCCCTTTTGAGTACATGAACATTAATATTACTATGTACAGGGATGCTGGGGAGGGTCTCTTCATGAAGACTGAGAGGACAAGGGGTAATGGGTTCAAACTTAAACAGGGGAAGTTTAGATTGGATCTGAGGAAGAAATTCTTTCCTGTAAGGCACTGGAATGGGTTACCCAGGGAAGTTGCGAATGTTCCATCGCTGCTGGTGTTCAAGAACAGGTTAGACATAACCTTGGTTGGCATGGTTTAGTGGGAGGTGTCCCTGCCCATGGCAGGGGGGGGTGGAACTAGATGATCTTAAGGTCCTTCCCAGCCCTAAGTATTCTATGATTCTATAAAAATGCAACTACTGCTTAAAAGTCACATCCATTATGTCGAGAGTTTTCATAGAAAGCAGGTAAAATAGTAATCACAGATTTCCACAAAGGAAGAATCAACTTGACTTCTTATAAAATAACAATAGTCTTAAATTCTGAAAAAACACTAGTGTTCTTTTTTTTTTTTTTTTAAAGATTATGCTTCTATTTCTGGTGTTTACCTGGAATTTATCTGGTGTTTAATGGCAAGAACTTAGCACTTCTGGCTTTAGACCAGAAGTCACAAGTGTGGTGTGAGAGTGCAAAGGAATTAGCTTAATTCAGACTCTTTGGTAGTGTTTTAGGCTGAATTTTGCATCAGCTAGAGGAAAGGATTAAATCTTCACTAAATACAATATTTCCTACTGCTTCTAAGATTTTAATTTTAAGGACAAGGCTAATTACTGGACTATGAATAAGTTGCTTTGATGACTGTGAACTTGCACTATTCAGTATCTTCTTATAATTGGTAAAGAATCTCTTTTTTTTAATCTGGTTAATTTTTTCCTAAGCATGTTATTTCCTTTTCTATTCACTTTTCCTTTTCCCTTAAAGCATGCATTATTTATTTATATTTATCAAAATTCATCTGATCTTGCAGTGCTGAATTATAGATACACTGGAAGATTAGGGGAGCTGCCTCAGACTGCTGAGAGACCTTATCTATTCTCATCCTGTTTCAGGAAAAAAAATGTGCCCTGTTAAGGCAGTTTTTGTGAAAGTCTAAAGTCAGCATCAAGAACATGAATATAACTGAAAAATATTGCTGGTGACTAGGGCAACAAGCATCCCTAAAGATGTCACAAAGAGGAAAGGGTGAAAATTTTTTTCAGTCATAGTATATCTATTTAAAGTAGTTTGAGGGTTTTTCATAGAAGTGATGACATGAGTCCTTTCCCAAGGTCAGTGAGTGGTGGTGTCCCTCAGGGATCAGTGTTGGGATCGATCTTGTTCAGCATCTTTGTCAGTGACATGGAGAGTGGGATTGAGTGCCCCCTCAGCAAGTTTGCTGATGACACCAAGCTCTGTGGTTCACTTGATATGTTGGAGGGAAGGAATACCATGTAGAGGGACCTTGACATGCTTGTGAGGTGGGTTGTTGCCAATCTGATGAAGTTTAACCATGCCAAGTGCAAGGTCCTCCACCTGGGTCGGAGCAATCCCAGGCACAGCTCCAGGTTGGGAAGAGATGAGATTCAGAGCAGCCCTGAGGAGAAGGACTTGGGGGTGGTGGTCGACGAGAGAATGAACATGAGCCAGCAGCGTGCTCTTGCAGCTCAGAAAGCCAACCGTATCCTGGGCTGCATCAAAAGGACCGTGACCAGCAGGTCGAGGGAGGTGATCCTGCCGCTCTGCTCTATTCTTGTGGGACCTCACTTGGAGTATTGTGTGCAGTTCTGCTGTCCTCAACATAAAAAGGGCATGGAACTGTTGGAACAAGTCCAGAGGAGGGCCACGAGGATGATCATGGGGCTATTATAAGATTCTACAATTCTATGATTTGTTGTTTTAGAAGCAGGAGAGTCTATCACCGCTAAATTAGCTTGCCTGTTGCATTGGTCACAAAGCAAGTCCCTCTTTGAGACTCATGCTCCATGAAAATTGAAGTAAAACCTCCATAGTTTTATCAAGACTTGAGTTATTTTTTGCGTTGGCTTAGGTGTTTTGCCTTTTTTTTTTTTTTTTATTTGGACATTATTTGCTCAATATGCAGTGAAAAAAAGATTCTAAATTTGCAGGTAAAGAAACATGCTGGGAATCAAAAGTTTTCAATGCTGAGAAAGTGAATTTGACCCTGCCTGAATTCCCATTAATGAAACACGAGCTACCTCAGAGCTTTTCTCAGGCTGCACAACACCAGAGAAGTGACGGGGTCACTGCTGAAATTCATCACATAAATTCTATAGATCTTGGTGTGACGAGTGCCATGAATGTGCTTTAGACTGTGATTTGGCTTGTGGAAGCTTACTGACTATGTATAAAAGCCTTTAAGCATCTCTCTAGAGAAGTAATATTTTCAAAGTGGATAAACAAATAAGTAAACAGGTATAGCAAGGTCATTTTGACATCTTGTAAAGCCGTTGTTAGTCAGGAACTTCCAAACTTGCTGTATAGTGGATAGTACCTTAATAAATAGAAAATCTGTAGACTCATCTCTTTGTAAGTAGGCAACAACTTACTGCAACTGTAGCAGATGTGACTGTATACAATTATTCTTAACCATTTTTAAGATAAAGTGTTAGGACATTTCTTAAAAAAGTAGAATTTTAACTTGTGTTTTTATCCTCAGCCCCTCTGTATCATTCCTGTCTTTCCTCCCATAAATGCTTTTCCGCCATGTGGATTACTTTTGATTCTTCTACCTGCTTCTGCACTTTGGATACCAAGTTTATGTTTATTAATCTGACAGTGCTTTCTACTGGAACTTCCTACTGACTTCTTAAGAGTCCATGGGAGAGGAATCTGATTTCTTTTTTGCCTGAGAACATAATAACATAATAAGAAAAAGGACCACAGAGATCATCACATCCTCTCCACTGCACTGGCAGGGAGCCCTGCACTGGGTATATAATTCAAAAGGATGTGTTGAACATCCAGTCCCACTGCTTCTACTTGTCAGAGGGTGCAAAGGGTTTTCAACATCTTATAACAACCTTCAAATATTTGTAACCCACAGACTGCCAGGGAGTAGTCACTTAATAGCTTTCAATAATGAAGTTTGCTTTGTAGGGCAGGAAATCTGACACCTATCATTTTAAAATCAGTGGAAGCAAAAACCTACTGGTAGACACATGGATGGATTACACATTACAATTGATGGCATTAGTGGCATTTAAATTTACTGCGCTTGCAAGTCAGCCCTGCAAGGTGGTCTGAGAAGTATTTTGCCATCAGGTGACAGGAGGCTCTGAACCACTTGGTGGTGGTGGGAATGAAAGTTGCTCAGCATCATGCAGGAAAGGATCAGGCAGGGATTTTCCTGTGGCTTGCTGGCTCTCGCTCTCACCATGTACTGCTTTTGCCTTCCTCCGTTCTTCATTTGGAACTATCCCTAGACAGCAAGAAAGATTACATTTTGACTACAATTAATACCAATTCTTCCATTATTAAATCAATATTCTTAGCACTATTTACAGGCTTGGCTATTTCTAATTTATGCCAATTTTGCACACACATTGCTCAAAAGCTTATTATAAACCATAAACCAGTTTACCATTACTGTAAATTAAGAAGAAACAATAACACAAGTAGCGAGGAACCATCTGATTCTGAATTTTCTTGCAGGTTTAATAGATTAACTTTATCTATAATGTGAATTATAGCATCTCTAAAAACACATTAGTTTCAGCCCAGCAATAGCTATCTGTCAGTTGCAATGCCTATCAGAAGAAATATCAACCCATCCGCACTGTTTGTTGTGTTTTCCAGTGATCTCTGCTAGCTCTTGGGAGGGCAATGCAAAGTGTGCAATGAACAGAGCATACTTGTAAATCTGCCTCGGATTTTCAGCAGTATTGATTCAGAGGCATTATCTTGCTATGGAAAGCATATGAATCAAAACATGAGCCTTTGCACCTCTGACCTTAGCCAACACTTCCCTATTTTTGCTGTAAGAAAGGATCTTGAGGTAGTGAGTTATTTGTATTAATTTTTGTCCTTAATTTTCATCTTAGAAGTGACTGGTTAATTCAGGAGGTTTCTAGAAAAACAGAAACAAATAGGTTAAAATTCATAGACCTCATTTGGTAATGACGCTTGTCAGTGATATGCAGGTGAGATATATTTGAATTCATTATTTAAAATAATGTACACCCACCTCCACCATGCTTTAATGGAGTCAGTAGCTGACATATTCACCTTCTATTTGATTTTTTTCATTTATTTGTCCTACTTATTGATTCTATTTCATTCTTCACCAGCAAAAACACTTTAAAATCTGTTCTTCATGTCTTTAAATTATTTCTCACTTTTTCCCATTACATTTTGCTTCTGCAAGTCTCCATTTGCAGGATATACCAAGAAGCCTGTGGGCACTTGACAGAAAAAGGCATCACTGAAAGAAAAGGGAATAAATTGCACCCTTTACTTGGATTGTCCCTCTTTATCATATTGAAGGTTAAGACTCTATAGCCCACTTCTCAATTCATTTATAATAGCGTGAGCTGGAAGTGTGGAAAACCTTCTCAAATCTGTGTACTAATGCTAAAACTCCTTGGATTCCTGGGGCAGAGGCTTTAGTCTGAAGTGTCTCACTAGATATCCAAGCTTAGATGACAGATAATGTTTCATAAGTCAGATCCTGTGGTCATAGCATCACTGTGCCTGACCTTTGAAGTCAGTGTGAGTTTTACATGGCATAGTGTCCTTAGTATTTAAAAAAAGCACATCCATCATTTAAGTGAGAGATAGAGTCCAAGGAAGCATGAGTTAAGGAACTGAACTTAATCATGCTGAAAACACCAATCAGTGTTCCCTGGTTTTACTGTGAAATATGAAACTATAGATTTTTCCAGTCTTTTAATGTTTGAATCAATTGTGCTTATATGTCCAGTTGAAAAGAAATGTTGGAGTATTTAACATATGATTAATTAGACTTACTAGAAAAATAAAATAGATTTTCCTGGAAATCTAGTCCCCAGTAAAGTTCCCAGGGAAGAACTAAGTGCCACTGAGCCACTGAACTAGTTGCCCTGAACAAGAACAAAGTCATTAGTTAATATCATGAAAAAGGAAGTAATTCCCAACAGGCATTGAGAAACATTTATGTTGACTGACATCTTTACTACAAGCCATTTTGGTGACTATTCCATGGTAACATTGCACCTTACAGAGAAGTCCACCTATGTGTGTTCCTGGGTCCCAACCTGTGGTCCCAGGGGCTCATACAAGACTTCAACACTCTTGGGCCCAAAAAAGTCTCAGGAGAACCCTAATGCCATTTCATGCAAACTTTGTCTGATTATTTTTCAGTGGTTTGTTTCAATGTAGGCGTTTTTCTGTTTTGAAGAAATAAATTGCTAGATGAGGAAATTATTAAGTGCAAAAACTGGAACCAATTTATTTTCAAATGTCAGGAAAAATAGCCAAGATATGAGAGAGTTCGGTGCTCAGACATTAAATGTTGCACTGCCCTAGGTTTGAATTTGCATTTCTGTGCCTTTCAAGTTAAAAAAGAAAGAAAGAAAAGAACTTCCATTATAATGTCAGATTTGTTCATTTCTATTCAGATCTTAAACCTGGCAGGACCATTGTGATCACTTACTCTGATTTGCTGCATGAAAAAAAAAACAAAAAGAAAATACAGGCAACAGAACATTAGCAAGTAATTCCTGTATGAAGCTCACAGACAGCTGAGACTTTGTTTTAAAAAGAAAGAGATTTAATCTTGATTCTAATATAAAAAGCTGAGTGCATAAACTAAACTGAAAAAATGACTGTATTTAACATGTCTTTTGCAAAGCCGTATGACTAAATTCTTGCTTCCAGTCCAAAGTTTGAAACTTTCAAATGTTCATTCACTCTGTATATACGTTATAATCTGTATATATACACTACTTCTCATTATGTCTGAAAGCTGAGAAATGTTTTGTCAGACAAAAACTCTCACCATTTTCCTTCCAATGTATGTTTCCTGCTGAGTAAGAGGAAGAGCAGTGATAGAACCTATACCACTGTTGCTGATTTTTTTAGGTTTCTTTTGATGAGAACAAAGAATTCCACATAGAATACTCCATGCAGCCTAGAGGAACTGCTTGTTTTCTTTAACAACATTATCCTTCACTTATCTTTGGTTGCTACATTTGATGGATAAATGGAACTGTGTATTGGATTAAGAGTAAAATCTGGGTATGATAATACCTTGCTTTTAAGCACCTGGTCCACAGACAGTACCTAAAATTCAGCATTAGGTAGGTAATATCTTTATGTATGTAATTTACATACACATATATGTAATTTGAAATATGTACAATTTACAGAAAACCTCTGGATGGTCTGAAAACCTCATGCAGCTAGAAAGAAGCTGCCTGAAGTTAGATAAGTGTTAGGAATGTCATTGCAACCCTTTATTTCTTCAGCTCTTAGCTTGACTTGGGTCTTTAGTCACCTGTAATCGATGCTGAACTCTCTACTATGCAGATAGTAATCCCTGTCAAAGAACTAAAGAACTAATAATTTAAAAGAATTAAGGAAACGCTGGGGTTTTTTTTCTTCTTTTATTTTTCTTTTTTTCCCCATGATGCCTTTTCTGTTATTTTCAATGGCTGCTTAATAACAATGTCTCTTACAGAAGACGTGCACATTTATTGTCCTTCAGTCCAAAGGAGAAAATCCTCAGAGTTGCAGTTCTCAAGAATGGCCAGAGAAAGGTATGTTTATGGGGAGGACCATTTCCCATCTTTCTATGGATACTGTACCATAAAATAGTCTTCAGGGGAAAGGAGTGGAAAACTGTCTTATAGTTTGTCTTCCATATGAGTAACAGACATTAAGAGTCCTTAGCTCTAATTTCTCTTTCAAGTAATTTCCAAGGTAGGATTTTTTTGTTTCTGCACTGAAAGACTCTTGAATGTGTAATGCTTAAAGGGGTGCTCTGAATTCAGGCCCACAGAATCACTGTGTGTGCAACATAAGAGATAGCTGTGCGATCCTTTTTCTTTTCCAGTCCCATTGACCTCTCTACACTGTTGTTCAGTCCCAACAGCAAGTACAGAAAAACACATCGATTCACTTCTCACCCTCCTTGGCTTCCAGATCTCGGTGTATTTTACTGTTACTGTCTCAGTTTTAAGGAAAAAACAACTGCAACACAGTTTCAGTGAAGTGTCCCTGACTGTGCTGGCCATGCACCATGCCTGTTGGATGGGGCAGAAAACCCAGCTGCCTCAGCACTTCACCTCTGAGTATGAGCAAGGATGAAGAGGCAGCTTAGGTGCCATCCAGAAGCAGACAGATACTCACCAGAGATTTTGGAACATCATTTATTTTGCACATAAATATTTACTCCTAGCCTTCTGGATCATGCAGCTCTTACAAGACCAGAAAAATCATTTTCTTGGGTTTCTTCAGATACCAAACAGCTTGTATGATGGAAATCTCACAGCATAAGGCATTTTTCATATAATTTTAAAGACCTGTATCAAAATATAAAAATGCAAAACTTCCATATAATTTCCCTTGCCTCCTGCTTGGAAGGAAATGGCAAATGGATGTGCTCCCATCATGGCCTTGTCCCATTAAAGTATGCACTGTTCAAGCAAGCATAATTTCTGCCAGCCATTCCTTAATCAATAATCTCTCTTTCTGCAGAGAGCACAAGGAATATACAGAATAAATGGGAGTTTTGTTTGGACCTCTTTACACTACAGGTGGATGCTCGCATGCCATCTTGACAGGATACACATTGGTTTTGATTTTATTGTTATATTCATCTTGTGTTGGCTCTGTTTAGTTTTATAGTTTATTAAAGTCCACTGAAATCCAGGAATTGAGACATGGAAAGAAGGAATCCAGGAACTGAAAAAGTATTTGTGCCTCAAATGTAAACAAATGCTGCTGAAGTTCATGCTTCTGAGTGATACAGCAATGACAAACTGCTGCCAAGAAAGCTTGCCTACGCCCTCTCTCAACGTGAGTCTCTGTCTGGCTGTTTCTGCTGTAAATAAAGTTACTCATTGGTGAGCATCCCAGGAAAACTTGCACATGCACAGAGAATACAGATCCTAAAAATAAGGCAAAAAAGGAGAGAAACAGGTGATGACCAGGATGAACTGCATGAACTGCGTATGGAATAATAGAGCTGGATTTCTTTCCATTCCAGGAAAACGTTTTGGAAGAAACTGCCTGCAAGAACCAAAAGATTATTTTATCAGAAAATTACAACCAACAAACACCCTATCAATACTTACTGGAGCAGTGCAATGTTCTTTTGGGTTAATAGATTGACTTGTATATCTTACCTGTAGATTTCGATGAATGCTATTACTTGGGACAAAAAAAAAGGGAAAGAAGCAGTTAGATTTTATGGTTGTGAAGTATTTTAACTTCAGCTGAAGCACCAGTTCTATAGACACTTCACACATACAAGTCATTTCAGTGAAGGTAAAATAATTACTTGGGTCCCTGGGATCATAGACTGGTATCTTCAGAAGTAGGCTTTATTTTTCTGGGCTTTACACTAGACTCTAAAAGGATAAATCCCAGCTGTAAATAGTCTTAGTTACTCAGGTTGATGTTTCCTATAGACTAATTATAAATCTGAGCCCCACAGGTAGAGAATGGAAAGAGGGACTCTCCAGTTCCTGCAGAGCATGATCCAGAGCACCTCATTTAATAGCCTAATGATTGCCTAATCTACACGCTTTGAATGTTCTCCTGGAGTTATCTGCCAGCCAGGGAAGGCTGAACTTGTCCAAAGTCAGGAGTTAAGAACACCAGCTTTGCCTCCGGGATCCTTTTCCTTAGCTCAGCTTTGAGGCTGGGGACAGGTGAGTTTGATGTGAAAGAACATTAGATGGGCTCCACATCTGTTGTATCTTTTGAAGGTCCTTCTGTTAATTTTGTTAATGTCTTGTTGATATGTCCTTGTAGCCTTCATTCCTCTGTTTCTGTCCCACATTATGCCACTAAACCCACAGTATTCATTTTCAGACTCATAATCCAGATTCTGCATTCCTCAAAAAGATACTTAACTTCATCTCAAGGGGTCACCAGAAAGGGATCTTTTCTATTCTCCCTTCAGCACAGGAACAGTCTGGTTTGTGATGACTCCCATTTAACCATGGCTTTACAAGCTGCCAATACACCAAGCAGCTTATTCAGTCATCTCTCTGCCTACCAGTCAGCTTCCTGCTAAGAGACATTGGCTCGGCTGACAGCATCCCACACAAATTTCACTTTGGCAGATAAGATGGAAGCCTTACATTTGTGTTTGGAAACCAGTAAGGCTTCCTTAATTTGGGCTTTCCTTTGAAGGTCCTCAGCCCTGATTGGAAGCCAGGTCATAGGACCCCAGTGGACTTCTGAACAGGCTCTAACATGCAGGGCAAGCTTTTTCTCCACTTCCCTGATTCAATCTCTGCGCCCTGAAATTTAGAGTTTCATTTGCCAATGCAGCTGCCTCTATTACAGCATCAACCCATTCATCCTCAGCAAGTGGGTGGACTTTGCTTCTTTCTGTTAATAGCAAAACTACATTTAGCAACTGTACATTACCATTACTCATAACTGTTCCTAGTAAGCCAGTAACCCTTTTCTATTTAACTTCCTTGGTGTTAGCAAAAAAAAGAAAAGAAAGCCTTATGGTGGGACTTAAACCTGACACTGATCACTTTTGGTAAAAAAGTTAATGACTAAGAAAGGCAAAAATATTCCTGTGACTCAAAAAGCACCTGAGGTTACTGCTTTTAAGTCTGTAACTTTAGTGAATTTTGGTATGATTCTGTCATTTGGAGCCCACATATAAAAAAAGGGATTAATCTTTAAACTAAGTCTAAGACATAATCTTTCTGGAGCGTTTACTTCTTGTCTGTCTGACTTCTCAACAGGTCTGATGAAGACATGAAAGATTTGATCCCAACTTACTGAAATCAAAGTAAATGTTGTCAACAATGCCTGAGCAATGTAAATTATTAGTAGGATAAAGTTGTTTCAAAATTGTGGTTTTGTTCGTTCCAGTAAGTCAACCTCCATATATAATATAAGTGAACTAGTCACACTTTGTCCACTGCAAGCCATCCCCAGGATATCTTTTACCCCTTTCATTTGCAAGACTCTTCCTTGAGGCCTTTAGGGTTTTCCTGAAGACAGTGTTCAACCATAACACCTTTCTTGGTAAAGTGAAATAAATCCACATGGTATCAGATAAAGGCCATTCTCTTCACAAGGACATCCTCTCACACCATGTGGTGCTCTGTGGGAAAATTTCTATAAACTGCAGTTTTGCAAATTTATATTCTAAAATTAATTTATATTTATGGTTCCATCTAGCATCTGAGCAGTGGATTTAAGACTTCAGTGCCCTTCTTTGCTTCACTGCATATGTTCAAGCATGACAAACCTAACACTTGCCCCAGATGAAGGGACACCACAGTCAAGCCAAACAATGGGGTATATGAGTCAGTTCGTCAGTTCTTCCCATTGATTACAGTGCATTTGTGCAAACAGACCTGAACCTGCAACACGGCCTTGTGTTTGGAGAGAGCAAAAAGGCAGATAGCTTAGGGGAAATTAAAATCTTATATGGTCATAGCAAAACCCTTTAGGGGTGTCTTTCACCTCAAACAGGCTCTGGGATGTAGTTGCATCTACTGTGTCACCTGAAATTCTTCTGTGAAGGTCTAATTGATGGATCAACAGAAAGCTAATGCTCAGGTTATAAAGAATACATTTGAAAGGTCCAAATAGCGCTCTCTTATTCAGCTCAATATTTTGTAAAGTGTTTTCACTAATACAGAGCTGTGAATTTTATTTAAAATTCATATTAGTGTGCATTTCAAGGTAACTGCATTCTTTATTCTGAAAACTTCTTCTGCATTACTTCATTCAGCCCTATAAACATTTATGGAAAGCACACTCTAAAAATAAATTCCTTTTGCACTTCTCTCATTAAAATTGCTTTCAGGAAAATGCTGATATGAGGAAAGAGGCACCCACATCCATATGTTTACATTTATAGCAATTCTCAGTCACTTTTCTGATGCTAACTAGGAAATTATGTTATTTGAAAAACCTGTAATTACTCACGGAGCAGCACTCTTATTCACTGCTCTTATTAATGTTTATGGTACCTACCAAAATTGCACTCAGACTCATGGCTGAGGCATACATTTGAGGCAGACAATAGAAACAGAGACATGCTTTTACCTCCAGGCTATCAGAGGTCAAAGTGGTCGCTACTGGGCTGCCTATAATGTGGGTAAGAATAGACATCATAAGATAAAAGGTGTGTTCTTGCTGTAGAAACACGCATTGTCTGCCTGCAGCAGACCTCTTCAGCTCAGGAATGGTTGCCTTAAAAGGATTAGAGCCAAAGAGGGGTTCCCTGCCCCAGAAGCTTCTCAGAGAACATTCTTTTCCAGTCATTCCTGTGGGTAGCTGGAGTAATTAGGCTCTCCAGAATGGTTGCTGGTGACAGACATAGTGGGAGAAGAGGTGAGGGGAACAGTGCAGATTGGTGGGTGTGGGGAGGAATATGAGGCTGCAACAGTTTTTGTGATGGGGACTTGAACTGGGTTAAATAATGGAACAAACCCCAAATCTTCAGCTGTTCGTTTAAAACATTGTCAGCTTTTTACAACAAAATGAAGGTCTTCACTCTTCTTGGAAAGAAACAGAGACCCTACTATGAAACCCTAGCTAAATAAAAATATGTCTTCCAACATCTTTGTCCTTCTCAAGCCAATTGATAGTTCCCTTTTTTTTTATTGGAAGTATTATAATTTACCATAACAAATGCCTTGGACAGTTGTGAATAAAACATCATAGGTATATAGATCCTATGAATCTCCTCACTGTGTACTTGGTCACACCTGGTCATGTCCCATCATGAGAGGTACACTGTCATTGATGCTCTGTGTGAGTAGCTACTTCATTGTCATGTTGCTAAGGTCTCTCTTTAGGGTCCACTGTGATGTATATTATAAATAATAGGTACTACATTGTGCATTTGAGAAAGGTTGTATACTGCAATGAAGTGTTGAAAATCAACAAGATGTACAAGTTTTAAATGTAATTATACCTTTTTTTTTGGGGGGGGGGAATTTTCTTTTTTTTTTTTTCAGGGAATTTTTCCACTGTTAACTCTGGAAACAGTACTTAAAATACATTTTGTATTGACTAGATGATGTCTATTGTGTCCCAGTGAGAGACAGCATTTTTCAGTGCTGCAGAATAGTTTATTCTTGCTGTACAGTTTGTGAGTACATCAGAAATACAAGGTAGTCACCTAATTATAGAGTAGGTACAGTCTTATTGATGATGTGTAGTTCAAAATGGAAATATAATTTTGTATGAAGATCACTCCAAGAAACACTTAATTGCATCACTTATCGGTAACAACTTATAGCTACCAGCATGCCTCTGAGTGATAAAAGCAGTTCTTCCCCACACACTCCTGGGTCATATAATATGCTAAATCTCTGCCAGGACAGAGACAGAGGCAAGAATGCATTTATATCAAGGGCTCTGACATAGCTCTTTAGAAGAATGCATTTTTTCTAAAGCCAAGTGGAACTGATTACCTGAAAAAATGTCCTCTGTTCAAAGGTTCTCCTCAAATGAAAAAGAACTGATGATTCCTGATATTCCTCAGGAATATATGGATGACATTCCTGAGGAGAAAGACTTGGGAGTGTTGGTCTATGAGAAACAAAACATGACCCAGCAGTGTATGCTTGCAGCCCAGAAAGGCAACCTTATGCTGGGCTGCCTCAAAAGGAGAGTGACCAGATGATTGAGGGAGATGATTTTCCCACTCTGCTCTTGCTCTTGTGAGACCGCACCCGCAGTACTGTGTGCAGCTCTGGGTGCCCCAACATAGGAAAGACATAGACCTGTTGGATTGAGTCCAAAGAAGGCCACAAAGATGGTCAGGGATCTGGAGCACCTCTGCTATGGAGACAGGCTGAGAGAGCTGGACTTGTTCAGCCTGGGGAAGAGAAGGTCCATGGAACACCTTACAGCATCTTCCAGTACCTAAAAGGGGGCCTACAGGAAATCTGGAGAGGGACTTTTTACAAGGACAAGGGGGAACGGCTCTAAACTGACAGAGGGGAGGTTTAGATTAGACAGTATAGGAAGAAGTTCTTCCCTGCGAGGGTGGTAAGGCCCTGCACAGGTTACCCAGAGAAGCTGTGGATGCCCTATTCCTGGAATTGTTCAAGTCCAGGTAGAACAGGGCTTGGAGCAACCTGGCTTAGTGGAAGGTGTCCCTTCCCAAGGCAGGGGGCTGGAACTCAATGAGTTTAAAGGTTCCTTCCAACTTATACCACTTTATGATTCAGTGACTCTTTGGATTTTTCCTTAGTTGGCAAATGTATAACATATTAAGTAAGTTATAAAACACTGCAGTTATAAAACAGATTACACACTCTTAACAATGGTTCTGAACATTCTATTGAAACTTCATACTTTTGTGTGTTCTTATTTGCATATTCTTATGTTTTACTCTAATTTCTTAACATAACTTTTAAAGAAATAAGAGTCACATTTTAATTTAATATTTCCATAAATTAATCATAAACATAATTGGTTCATGCTTAATTTTATCATATATTTTTTAATTTTCTTGAAATATTCACTTCATGTTTCAGCTCTAAGAAATGTATTAATGTTTGTTATGAGTACTCTTAGGACAATAAGATAACCATATTTATAGAACAGCTTGGAACTGCTTTCCAAAGTAAACCTTATAAGGTTTTTTTTTCATTTTAAAACTGAAACAAATAAATATAAATTAATCTGTTGTACACTTTGTTTAAAATTGATCTTAAGAATGGGAATTTTTTGGTATTGAAGGGGAAAATATTGGATGTGCATTTTTTGATAGTCTTTTCTGTCTTCTTGCTTTGGCTCAACAGTAACAAACCCATGATATTGATGACAGCCCTTTATGACAAGGCTAACTTGAGTTTTCACTTTCAAAGGCAGGAGATAGAGACCAGGCTGTATATCTGATTTAATGAGAAACATTAATTTTCTCTTTTCTTGAATTTAAGCTAATGCTGGACACATGATCTAGTTTTCCATCCTTCTTTTTCTTTATGTGTTTGCAAACATTATCTAGAAGCAATTCTAATATTTATATTTTTGTCTGCCCAGCTTGGGGGAAAAAAAGGCAGAGCTTTTCCCTTTCAGTTTTTTGCAGCACAGGGGAACTGGGAAGCGCTGTTGCTGGGAACAAAATGAATTGACAATTTCAGTTACTTTTCTTAAATGACCGAGATCCAGGTCTGAATCTGGGCTTTTTGTCTCTAAGTAAGCTCTCATGAGGGAAGGGCGAGAACTCACATTCAGCAGCCCATTCCTCGGATGCTAACTCCAGCAGGCAGGTGCCAAGCTGGAGAAAATACCTAAGCAGTGGTATCTGTTCCCTAAGGAAGTTAGCATCCAAGACTGGAGGCTTTGTTTATTGTCTTGGCCTGCGGCAGGGATGTCCTGTCTTTTAGACTTCCTTTTGCTTGACTGTTTCCTTTATTTTTAACTCACATCTCCATCTGTTCATGAAATGAAAATAATGTCCATCTTCCTAAAATGGGGAACTTTAGGAACTCATAGTATGCACATATAGGAAAACATGCACCTACACAACATGCATATATTTGCAACCCACATATACATATATACACATTCACAATCAGTCCTGTAACCCCACCTCTCAGTTTATTCTGGAAGTTAAACTGTGTCTTTAAACAACTGCCTGAGGAATTAAAATAAACAGAGAACCTGATGGCCCTCCAGATGCCTTCTCAAGCAGTCTTCGTAGTGGGGAGAAACTCCCTGTACAGCTGACTAAATAAGAGATCCAAGGGTGGAAGCTGCAAACTTAGATCTTATGTCTGGGAAAGTTCTGTGGGTCATGAGACCCCACATGTTGCATCCCAGTGTCTGTTCTGAGGGTAAAGGCATGGGTGACATGGGGAGATCCCTGTGTTTGCTTCTAGATTGGAGTCAGTGGCTTGGAAAAAGAGAGATTCTTCAAAAGTGCAGGCAATTGGCCCAAGGCAGGGAAAGCTGCCGGCAAGTTCTTACTAGATGCTTTTTGCAAAAAAGAAATGGGGGAAAAAAAATGGAATCACATTTTAAAAATTGTTTAATAGCGATACACAAAAAATAAAAGGTATTTCTTTTTAGCTATGGAGTTCCTTCCAATGTGGTACAGCCAGAAGCTAATAACAGCTGCCAGGAGGTTCATGTGTCTCTGCGGTAATGTCCCTGAAAATGTGTAATGTCAAGGAAGAGCGAGAAAGAAAGATTAGAAATTAAAATCTCTGTGAGAAGGAAGGGAAGCAGAGGATCTTCAGTTTACATCACTCTATGGAGGTGAGCCTTTGGATGCACACCACAGCCCTTACGTATCAGTGACCTAGGGAAAAAAAGGTGGCAATTGACTGAAAGGGGGAAAGTGGATTATAGCATAGCACGTAAGAAATGTGCTATGAAATTGCAGTCAAATGTATAAATCTGTGTGACTGTAAAGGACTTCTCAGCATGATGTGGTTGCCTTGTGTTTCTTGGCATTTTCACAAACAGGAAAGTGCTGCTTCCTGCAGAGGCAATTGATCCCCTCCCCAGCGCTAATGTTAGCATACTCGGTTGGGACTTCACAGCTGCTAACTTTGTGGCTTTCTAATTGATTAGAAATATTTTGATTACTCTCTTAATTAATCCAGATTCTGTCACCTTTGGTCATATTACAGGGTATCAATTTGATAATAGGCTCGTTGCTTTCCTTCTGCCAGCTTGCTCTTCTTCATGTTCTTGTCTCTGGCATTTCTGACCTTAGTGCCCAAATTAGATGCTTTGCCTCCTATGCCCTGCCTGGTTGCCCATTGCTTAAAGCATGGGTAAAACTTTCAATATCAGGGTCAGGCTTTACAACATCTGTCTTACAGAGTCGAGAATTGCACTAAATGCCTAGAAATGGGATGCTTCAAGCACTGCAGTGCTGCCATGGCAAGGCTGGGGTTGCTTTGTTGGCAGGAGGCAGGGCAGCAGCCCAGCTTGTGGGAGGCAGAAGGGGGTTGATTTCTTTATAATGCAAGTTCACTAGGCACAGCAAAAACATTAAAGATTAATATTCACATGTGGGTCATTATTTCTTTTCTCCTCCTTGCCCACAGTTTTCGCTGGCTCTACCAAATTTAGTTCCTTCTCCAGACCAAGGAGTGGAAGAACAAAACTGAGAAAATATGCTTATTTCCTTAGCATGTTCAAAAGAATGCATACTCCCTACTCCTAGTATTTTACATGGGTTATTTTAATTAGTATTTTACATGGATTCCTATGGAAATGCTGTCCTGCTAGTTGTCTCTCATTTCTCATCCAATAACTTGCATTGGACAATTTCAGCCAAAAATAAAAGAGTATTCTTGGCCATAATTAAGTTTTCACTACTTCTATTAAAGAGAATAAGGACACATAACCTAAATCAATGTCACCATTGAGAAAAGAGACGCAGAAAGCAGCTCCACTGTAGACTGTATGTCAATTAACAATGTCATACTTCCCTGCACTGTTGAGAAGATGTTCTTCCTTGAATGTTTAGATAACAGCACCAGGCTCTGAAGCTGCTATGAATTTATATACAACCAGTGCAGGTCTGTTTGCACATGCTCAGGCTGACATGCTTTGGCATTACCAAGAAAAACCCAAGAGTTTTTAATATCAATAAATGAGAAAAGAACAAACTGTTAAGTTCTGGTGTAAGGAATAGAAAATCGGTACTGATTTTAGGGGGAAAATGTCAAATTAGAGAAGCAGGAACATTATAGCTGTAGATACTTATTTTCTCTGTGTATATGGCCATTTTAAAGCAATTGATTTTAAAAGACTGCTATTACTTTTTTTAAGTATGCATGATTCTTGCCAATGTCTTTTAGTTGCTCTGAAACTTTCAATCTGTTCAGTTAATAGAAACCTAGGATGCCAAAAGCTGGTCTGCACAGAAGGGATGCTTATAATTGAAGCAAGAATAATGGAGAAATAAAAGCAATAAAGGCCTGAATT
Organism: Forpus xanthops; assembly: GCA_032466535.1. Classification (NCBI taxonomy): domain Eukaryota; kingdom Metazoa; phylum Chordata; class Aves; order Psittaciformes; family Psittacidae; genus Forpus; species Forpus xanthops. The sequence continues at coordinate 41,217 of JASSUY010054728.1, read as the reverse complement.
ACAAAAATTGATAAGTTTTCAATGGAAGTAACACTTTTGTGGGTGGATGATCTCATGTTAAAACGTACAAAGGGTTAAACAAAAGAGTCCAGATTAGTGAGAATGGTATATACATGAGAATTTAAAAAAAAAAACAAAACACAAAGACTATGAAATATCTAAGTGACACAGTGAATACTAATTAGCTGAAAGGTCAAATTTGTGCGTAATGTAGGTTAGATCATCAGCACTGAGATGAGTGGATGCTGTTCTGTTTGGGTTTATGTCATGTACCACGTATATACTCCTGTGGTCACTGGCTACCATATGCATGTAGTGAATATCAGAAGGCTCTATTAGTGCAGTTTCTATACCTGCCCCTCAAAGCTGCTGTAGTCAGAAAATTCTCACTAATCTCAATAATGCATTTAAAATATTAACCATGGAAGGCCAACATCCACAAAACCACAGTGTAGCACAGGAGGAGGGGAGGAGATACCAAGGACATCACCAGTGTTGTAAATGCCTAGAACAGTAGGAAAATTATTAGGTGAAGATAACCAGGAGAACCAGCTCAGTGAGTAGGTCCTTTTTCAGATTACACAGGAATGTAAAACCCCAATAACCTGCTATGCCTGGCAGCCTGACCCAAAGGGAAACTCCTGTTACTGAAAGAGCAACTGGTTTAGAAAGGACTAATGGACAGACATCAGACTCCCTGCACAGCACAGGCTAGTATAAAAGGTGCCAGAACCAGTATAGTAACTACTGTCAAGCAGTGATTTGTCTGTGCTATGACTACTTTGTTCCATTTTTTTGTTTATTTTTCTTTCATTTCTCTCAGATAAGGTCGCTAACACTATTTCTCCAGGAAATAGCGTTTCCATGTCTTATTTACATTGCTGAAGCACACAGCTGAACTAGTGACCCAATGTTTCATTTAAGACATGTCTTTATGTATAATGCTGATATGGATGAGTATGTTTTGGGAATTCTACCTTAAAAAGATATCAGCAAGGTACGTTTCACTGAGATATCTCAAGTCCACTGACTTCTCATGAAATTCTGTTTCATAGATGCTAACTCACTCAGTGACTTGGTGTTTTGTTGGGTTTAATCCCAGCCTGGGGTTCATTCCTGTGAGAAGCTAAAGCACAGCACACGCAAATTTCACAAAAAAATGTGGGTTTTTTTAAGCTGGAGGAATGCAGCGTAAGGAATTTGATAAAGACACAAGTTCAGAGAGAAAATATGCAATTCTGAGATACAGGGAGCATTAAATAGTGTCAAGAAAAGATTCTCTGGAAAAATTCAATGAAAGATTACTGTACTGAATCTGGAGATTCAATCCAGCAGTGAGTCACATATCAAGCAGGTATGGATCCTCCTCCAGGTATGGAAATGTATACTACAATGCCTCTAATTACAGGCTATGAATACATCTGATCAAGGAACAAACATCTCACAAGCATAAATTGAGGTTTCAGCCTCTGTCTCCATTCTGATGGGACTTGAAAATAAATGTTCTTTGGCGGGGGAGAGGAGAAGAGTGTTAAGGTTAAGTAGAGGAAGAGAGCTTTGCCTGTAGTGATCTGAACAAATAAGTGAGATACGGGATAAAGCCTTGACCTTAATCTGGCAGAACAGAAGTTCAAGTATCTCTCTTATCCTACCTGAGAGCTCAGCCCCAGTAGAGGAGGGCAATGATCTTTCTTCCTAGGCAACCTAAAGATAGAAAGCCTTGATGACTGAGACAAAAAAACTTGTTCAGTGCCTCAGCCTTCTCCGCCTCTTGTGTAACAAGGTCTCCTGTTTCCTTCCAGAGGCGGACCATATTTTCCCTTGTCTTGTCTTTATCCCCAGTGTACCTATAGAAGTTTTTCTTGTTGCCCTTAATGTCCTTCTACAGATTCAGTTCTGTCAGGGCTATAGCTTTCCTAAACTGATCCCTAGCTGCTCTGACTATTTTTCTATATTCTATATAAAATGTAGAATATATAACATACAGTCTATTTTTTACTTATATTCTACACATATTCTATATGTAATCTATATATATTCTGTATATAATACATGTATCTATTCTATATAAAATATATGTATAAAAGCTATGTAAACCTATATATCGTATATAAACTCTATTTTATTTTCTCTATATTTTCTTTACATAATAATTAGTTGTACCTCCAGTTTCAAGCTCACCCTCTTCATGTTGCCAGGGTCATGCAAATGCAACTTGGTAAAAACGTAAGTGAAGTCCAGTACTTAAATTGCATACTTGTAATGAAGACTACATAGAGTGGTTTAGGAGCCAGAGTGGTTTAAAAGTTATGCCTGCTAAACTCATTTCTTTTTTATCTCTTCCTGCAAGAACAGCAGCTGTTCTCAGCCAAATAGTTGTGCCTGTCAGAGCTCTGACCTTACATGCGCTCTCTTCTCAAGGGTTTATTTCATTATTTTTATCCTATTTTCACATGTACTGCTCAAAATCATGAGTGAAGCATATCCCCCACTGACACACCACTCCTGGAAGACTACAGTGCAGTTTGCTTCTCCTTCCTGCAGGGACCACTGAAGATATGATAATCTGCTCTGGTACTGCAGCTGTGAGACAAAAGTACCTTTGACTCTACTGATTATTATCTGTTTGCACAGCAGATGTGGAAAAAAATATCCATTAGGAATGGTTACTTTTCTTCCTAAGAGGATATGATACATTATTTTAGGTTGAAATGATTCCAGGATCTGCTGGAAATGCCATTTTCTTCTTATAGTATAGGTGGGAAGCACTGAATAGAGAAAAGTTAGGAAGACTAACCCTTGCTTTGCAGATGTGGTTTCTTTTTTTAATACAAGCATGATCTTTTCCAAGTCACAAGAGGACACCGATGGAAACCAGGTCCCTAAATGCCTTTGTAAATCAAAGTGAAACTGTAAGTGAAAGTTAATGGGTTCTATGTTTAAATATGTATGTGTCTGAAAATTTCTCTCACCACCAATTCTAATATAAGTACATGATGGGAAAATTGAAGATGTTGCATATTTAGAGTTCAGCAAAGCACTTGGCACTGTGTTTCATGAAATCTTACTTCTAAATTAGTTCAAATTGGCTTGGATAGAAGCAAACTCATGTGAGCTGAAAACTGCCTGGCAGATTGTAAACATGTGGCAGTAATGGAATCCTCCTTCTACTCTGTTAAAGGTATGTGTCTCATGGCATAGACTGTGCAGCCTGCAACTAATCAAATCTCATTATAATATTTAAGATTATAAAATTCTTCAATATTATCTGAAAAGAGAAACCCAAATCTGGAAAGACTGAAGTACATACAGCTTTTCAGAGGTTTCATAATGTTTTTGAGGTCTTAAGATCAAAAGTCCTGAAAAGAGTTACATTATAGTATAAAGAGATTAGAATAATTTGGACAGCAAATAGACAAAACCAAAACCAAAACAGAAAAAAAAAAACAACAACAAAAACAAGGAGCTTAATTATAAAAAATGAAATGAAAGGCAAAAGTCTGGAAAAGTGAAATGATTTATTGACAATAATCAAGAAGAGCCTCATGCAAAACTTTGCAAGATGATACAAGAACAAAACAACCAAGTGTCTTCAGACTGTGAATGCAAAGCCATGATGCGATGGGAATAATTTTGTTGCCGTGTTACCTATTAACCATGCTAATCAGAATTATTTCACTACTATTGCTTGAAATCATCTTCTCCTATGGAACATAAAAGGTATGCTGGAACAGCTGTTTGTACATGGAAACTCTGAGCCACCTCTTGGCATTCCAGAAATATGAGTCACATGGATGCCTTTTTTCTGTGTCATTGAGACTCTTTCCTTCCTAAAGACCATGTTGTTCACATTACCTGAAATACATCCAAGGAAATCCAGAGAAGTAAAACAAACAAAATATGAACCATGTTTGACTGCAAGAAAAGGCTGAAACAGCCAAACCTGCAGAATCTTCTAAAAAAGTGAAGACAAACTAGACCTATTCCTCCCTGAAAATATTATCCATTACAAGCTCACTGAAACCACCATTTTTCATACCATTGAGAATTTGCTTAGCATTCAAGATATGTGTTTTGAGAATACAATCCCTAGACTGAGGAGCATGTAAATTAAGAACCATTCCTCAATTGTCTCACTGTAGTTTTACTTTGACACAACCTTATGGTATGTCAGTTGTTTCATAGGACCCTCCCAGATGTTAGATGTTCAGCCTGTGTTAAATCTGAGTTCTTCTTCAGTGAAAGAGGAGTTATTTACTAAAGTACAATATTGCATAAATAAATGGTTACCATTGATACTTGGTAACTATATTATTAAGATGACATAATAAATGATACTGTATATTTCCATTGTCGTTTACCTTATTTCATCGCATGCAAATACTTGTTACATCTGTGTCTTGATAATTCTCTAGCAGTTACAAAGCATGCAGCTTTTTGCCATCAAATACTTAGGTTAAAAGCTTGCAGTTGGTCATGTACTCAAAGACATTGTAACGTAAGCTTTTACAGATAGGTGATGGGGATGGTTCTGCTTCACATTTATAAAAAGGGAGAAAATGTAGGTTCGATCTGTCAAAAACTCAAGTCATTCTGGTGAATGGCTTAACACACTCAGCTTCCAATGATATAAAAGGAATGGGCCAAATGAGTTCAAACATAAGGTAATGAGAAATACCACAGCCAATTGAGTATCTTGATCTATTATGGCCTTATTTGTTATCTTATGACTATTTACTGTCCCATCCTCTGCTCAGCTATCGAGCAGCTGATTAATAGAAAACAGCAGTTACCAGTCTGTATTTGCGTGTTTGGGTACAGCTTCATAACAAATAGCTATTAACAAACAGCCTTAAATGTATACGCTTGAAAAAAGGGTTGTGAATCAGTTCTAAAACTAACTTTAATCTGAACAAAGCAAAAAAGTAAAGAGCCTAGGTTAGTCCACTAATGCAACATACGTTTATATAGCTACATTGCTACTTCTATCTACTTTTTCATGTATGTAGACAGTAAACACATGCATTGGCCAAGTAACTAATTTGCTTTTAGCTTGTTCTGGCAAAGCAGAGGGGTTTTTTTGTTAATCACCATCCATTAATGCTTAGCCAGCTGAAAAGAACTCTGACTATGACACCTCTTGCTCTACAGCACTAATGCTATAAATTGAGAATAATTAAAGGTAATCAATGATAGAACTAGGTGCTGAGATGCTGCAGTTTATTCTTAGTGTGGACAAACATACACATTCCCAGAGGGGAAAAAAAAGACTTAAATTCTGATTTAGGTTTTTTTCCTGCTACTTATATCATCAAGGATAGAGGACAAGGCTAGCAAAGAATAAATATAAACAAAACTGCAGAAATATAAGTAAAATGCAAATAAACAACTGAAGAAGATAGAAACCTTAAACAGGATCATTTAGACATTATGCCTCCTGGTTAACCCAGATTCTTTTCTCACATTCAGCATTTTGATTATAAACGTATTTTTTCATGATTTTCTTTTCTTTTTTTACTTAAACCAGAAGAAAGCACTAGCAGTTTAAGCAGAAATGCTTGCCTGTTAGACCTGCTTGGAAAAGTAAGGTACATGCTTAGTCACTTCAGTTTAATCTTACTGAGTGCCTTTGGGAATCAGGAAACTGAGACTTCAGCAGAGCTGCTGGCCTAAGCGCTGCTGGAAAGCTGCACTGCCAGCTGAGCCTGGAATAAGAAGAGGGAATGGATATGGGCCGATCACTTGTCTATTGGAGAGGAGTAAACACTGCTCTCGGATCTGCATATTGTTTTGCTGTTACCTGAAGTCATCAGGAATTTCATCAGATTCAAATGTGCAAAACCAGTTTTGCACCAAATTCAGAACAGGACAGGAATAAAGCTCTCAGATCAGGAAGCCTCCCCATGTCTCCAGCAGACACCAATGTCATCTGAAAAAATGCTAGTCTTATAAAAGAGTGCACATTGTTTTATGAGATTGCAGCTCTCGGTTTTGTTTCAGTATTGTTCCTCAACCTGCAGAATAGTCCTGAATGTCACTTTATATTCAAAAACATCATTTGGTGATTCTGAGTGTAGAAATGCCTGGATTTCAATCATTATTTTCATAAAAGTTGGGGAGTTTCTCCAGCAACAGAATAAAGTTGTCAGTTTTTATTTGTGAGCTAGTTATTACAAAAATCAATTTACATAAAAGGCAATTTTAAGTTGAGAAATACCATCAAATTGCTGTTTCTTAGAGAATACTATGGGAAATTGGTTTTGGTCTGCAATATTTAATACTTTGATCAGGGACTTGGGAGATAATATAAGATCACTGATAAAGGCTTCATCTCAAAAACAGAATGTAGATAAGTAACAATGAAGAAGAGAGATCTGTATCCTAGAGTGGCCCGGATCAGCACAGTATATGCCTTAAAACAGCCAGTGTAATATTGTACCTGTAGGGCCACTTAATTTAGCTTATACTGATAAGAAGGAGCCCTCTGAACTTGGGAAGAAAGTCTTGTATCAGGTAACTTTGAAATAGCTGTATCTGATGCCACAGTGTGATGTTTAATATAAACTTTCAGCGTATAATATTGTCCATAATCAGTGTGGTGGGTATTACTTGTGAGCATATCTAGAAGGCAGATTAACAGTAATAAACACATGTTGAACTGGAAAGGGCTCAAATTAAGGACTCAAAATTGGTGGACTTAATCTGATGGTTTACAGTAGCAGAATTTAGGTAATTGACTCTTTAATCTGATGAAGAAATGTGTAAACAATCCCCTCCCCTGGGTGAAGCTGAAGCTGAGAACATGAAATGTGCTCAGGAATGAGTCATATCTTTCAGCAGTGAGAGCAAATAGCCAGGACAAATTTGGTAGATCCCCTGCAATAGATTCCTTGCAAAAGATTTTGTTTGTCCTCAGGACTGAATTTTGTTATTATTTTCCTTATGTTGTAATCTGAGCAAGATAATACCATATAAATTTTTGATATCTAGTCAGAATAAATTATCACAACTTTTCCCTTTATTTGGTTTTATGATCTGTAAATCTTCTTAATATACCTTGATTATTGATTTTTAACGTTACCTAATTAAAAGAAAACCTCCACAATTTTCAAGGCAATACTTTCTTTTAAGCTGTTATGCATAAATCCTTTAAAGTTTGCACTTTGTTTTCAAATACAATTATGCAATATAATTGGAAAGAAATAGCAGATATGTAATCTCAAAAAAAATGGAGTATTTTATAAAATGGACTTAAAAATCTGTTTCTGGCCTATTTTTACTAGATGTATCCTCTTATCTCAAACAATGAGAACTGCTGCTCATAAATGTCTTGGCTACTGAAGCCAACAATCTGCTCAGTCAACATACTATGACCGTGCTCATTGTAGAGGGTTGGACTAGATGACTTTTGAAGGTCCCTTCAAACCAAACTATTCTACAATTATCATGCTTGGAGATTACACTTCTGCAGTACAGTTTGTAATCCAGGTGGCTTACTCCCAGACAACAATGACTTGAGTTTCAGGACCACCCCTTCCCTTCATCCAGTGCAGCACTCAAAGGTTAATCACTGAGCATCAGTAAGTGAGGTGTCATCTACTACTGCTCCAAGGAAAAGTTGACCCCACTGACCTGGCACATTTCTCACCTGGTACAGTGCCTCCTTCCCATCACTGACCTTGAATGCTCAGGCAAATGAGCAAAGATGACAATATCTTATGCTATAGAGATGATTTTAAAGGAATTTACACATTTCAGACATTGCTTAAAGAGCAGTGAGAGGTAGAATTATTTGTTATTTCTATAAAGGGAATGCATAGGGCCCTCTGCCAGGGTAGCAGTTCATAGGCAGTGATGTTAACCTTTCCTGTACATACATTTGACAATGTAAATATGAGTTGGGGCACAGCAAACTGTGCAAGTAGGTGGTAGAAGTGGGAGTTGGGGGAAAGAATGGATAGAAAACCACCGAGTATAGAGGGTACAATTTTGTGAGACATTTCAAGACGTTAACTTGTTTCTTTTCAACATCAAAACAAATTGAAAGCTTTCCAAATGTTTCACCATAGACAAGAAATGGTCGTCACCCAGCTATTTGATTACTGGCCTCTGCAGGCTCAACCCCTTCTTTGGGTTAAAACAAGGCAGAATTTTTACTGCACACTACTCAGGCAGATTAGGGAACTAAACCCAAGGTTTTCCCATCCTAGGCTTGCAACTGAATTAGCCAGGCTAGTGAAAGATTTTCCCAGCTCCTGGAATATTTTTTTTTGTGGGAAATAAAGTACTCATGGCAGCGATAGACAGCAGTTGCCCAGAACTGCTCTGTGTATGGCAACAGAACAGCACATTTTTCTTTGCTCAATTCATTTCATGAAGCCAAGTGATGGGTTTAAATCTCTGCTTAGCTGTTTCCAAGACTACTCTTATGTTAATGAAAACAATTATCAAGGAAAGAGGCAAAACCCTAAATGACCTAAAGAGACACAAAAATGAATATGATTATCAAAAGTAATAATTTGGAATAAATTAATAATTTGTCAAGCAACTCCAAAGAAATTGCAGAGGTTACAAAACTCAAGGGACCTCATCAGCATAAGGAGGAAAAACTGTTGTTCCAGGAATAATTGATTTGCACTGGGCTTCTAAGTGAAGATCAGATAGAGCACAGGGTAAGTTTCTGGTACTTTTGAGGAACTGTGCCTGGCCAGGCATGACAGAAAATTGCAGGTGTAAATCTCATTCTCTATTTGTAAAAGACCTACATGCCCATCATTCTCCCTTAGGACTAAGGTTTCTGGAAGCAACATGGATGCAAAAATGTGATATGGGAAACAAGAGTCTAGTCCAAGGGTCCCTCGGTCCCTGTTGCTACAAACATGGGAGGAGTCAGGGCAAGGTTATTCCAAGCATAGTGTTTCAGGGAAGATGGCCCTTCTGGTGGACTTCTGCAGAAGTGGGCAAAGGTAGGTGTAGAAGGAACAACTTTAGACAGTCATCATCCCCACCTTGTGCTTTGGTTCTCCGTTCCTGCATGTTTCTGATGATCTTACTGACTTTGATAACATTTGTTTGTAGTGGGGTTCCTCGCAGGACTGGGACCCAACTTGCCCAATGTTCTCCCGATGAAAACCCATCCCAGGTAAGGATAAGAGCAAGATCCAAGGAGGGGTGTGATATTTATTCTTCACTTCTATGCTTCTGGTGGGAGACTGAGTCTCTTCCTGCATAATCAGAGGAGGTGATTTCGGGCTACATGTTATTATTGTTCCTAAGCAACATAGCTTACTGTGGGAACCCCCGCTATGCTAGTGTGCAGAGTTTGTATTATGCAGTGTCAATTTTGTCCTGGCAGTTCCTTGATTTTATTTCTTTACTCTAATGAAAGGGGAGCTTTTTGGTGTTGGGCTTTTTTTAATACACTCAGTGAAACATGCAGTAAAAGGTGCATGATAATAGAGACCCAAGATAGCTGTGCACTCACAATAACCTGTGTTCACATTTAAAAGCCTTAGCCCCAGAGAGTGTTTTTGTGAAAGCTGCATAGCACAGGCCTATTTATTACCTGCCAATTCCATTTCTTAGAGTGAATCTCTTCTGAGCCAGTGTTTTTTCTGCAAGAACATGTTCCTGTGGATGGATGTGGAGGCGGGTGGATGGGTGGGTAGGCAGGAGAAAGGGATGGGTGTGATGGGAGGACAGTACCTAGATGTTACAAAATTGCTGTAGAAAATATCCTGCTATTTATTCCTCGAAACAGATGGTGCCAGTTGATTACCTTCACCAATAGAAACTGTACCTGTTAGCAGGGGTGTGAAGAAACCTCTCTGCAGTGACTGCTGAGGGAAAGGCAAGCTATTGCTTAAGGTATTCAAACAACAACCTGCCACAGAAAGATTAATGCATGAAGGTTAAAGGATTGGGGCAGGGTCAGCTTTGTACAGCACATGGCTGTTGCTTCTGAATTATGGGGACTTGTGTGCTGCATGTTCATGAGGAGATAAATTGTGACTGCCCCTTAGGAGGGGATTTGCAGACCCAAGAGGCATTGTGCCATAATGCCAGAGCAGTTTGCCTTGCTGTGGCTGCTCTTGTCATGTCTTGGTTCAACCCACAGTGGCTTGTCTGTCCCACAAGCCCAGTGCTCTCTGTTCCTTTGATTCAGTGCCTGTTTAAACTGCTCCTGAGCAAACAGCTTAGATCCTGTCTGTGTGCATACACTCCTTCCTCTACAGCTATCCAAAGTGCTTTGCCCATCTCTGTTGCTGAGCAGCTCAGCAGTGATCTCTGGCAGATCAGCCCCTCTACTGCATAAAGGAGTTGGGTTGTGTGATTGCTGAGAGTAGTCTGTATAATAATAACTATAACTAAAATAGCCCCCATCATAGAAGCCTCATATTATTTCAAAAATATTCTATTTGGCTCTTTTCCTTCCCACTGCATTGGTTTTCTCAGTGGCTTTAAGGGACTCATCTTGGGTTTGCACTCACTTAAGGAAAGAAGACTCAAACTGTGTAAGATGAGAGGAAGAGAAGGGATTTTAAGCAAGTAAGGCAGGAAAGGAAGAGTTTCTACAGTACAGCAGAACACACGCTGTTTTTTTTTTTCATATGCTGGTTTTGGAACTTCACTGCAACAATAAATAAATTGCCTCAGCAGTTTCTGAAAAATGCCATTTAATGTTTGCTGGCCCCTGGAAGTGCTAAGCATCGTCCCATTTGTTAAAAATGCCAGTAAAAGTCTCCTGGGAATTTCATCCCTATGACTGCAGCTTTGATAAGTTTCATAACAAGCTGGTGTAGTACAGCACTGCCAGTATGAACCACTGTGTATGTGAAGTACTGAGGAAAAATAGCAGGGAAAATGCACTTTAATCTTTATTCCTGTCAGGCTAGAAATTTATTGATATACCAAATCCTCAAGAAGTGGACAAAATAGATTAACATGGAAGGAGGCTACATGCTCTTTTACACTGAGATCCAATAGGAATCCACTAACCATTTTATTTTTATCCCTGCAGAAGAATCATACCATTATAAAATGAAAAATTCCAGTCATGGCTCAGTCCTTAAATATTCAATTAAATCAGGGGTAACCCTGTTGCAGAACCAGTCTGAGCAAAGAACTGACATAGTCTGGGTATTTTGACTAATTTGACACTAAGTTATAGAAGACAGAGATTCAAGTTCCTGTGCCATTTGATCAAGGAGCAGTATTTCTGTCTGAAGACAAAATGAACTAGTGGGAGAAAGAGGAAGCATTGACACATATTCATACGTACTCATTTTCAGAATTGTATCACAGCTGAAACAGTTTTGAATTCTGAGTATTTTGCTCTTTTCCTTTCATACTCCAGTATTTGTGTATTTCCATTTCCATTAAGAATTATCAAAAGCAGAATAAGAGAATAATAGAATAATTTAGGTTGGAAAAGACCCTTAAGGTTGTTAAGTCCAACTGTTAACCCAGCACTGCCAAGTCTACCACTAAACCATTTCCCTAAGTGCCACTTCTACACATCTTTGAAACACCTCCAGGGATGGTGACTCCATCACTTCCACAGGCAGCCTTCTCCAGTGCTTGATAATTTTTTTGATGAAGAAATTTTCCTTGATATCTAATCTAAACCTTCCTTGGCACAACTTGAAGCCATTTCCTCTTGTCCTATCAGCTGTTACTTGGGAAAAGAGACCAGCACATCCATCACAATACAACCTTCTTTCAAGTAGTTGCAGACATCAATAAGGAACCTCCTTTTCTCAAGGCTGAACAACCCCATTTCTCTCATCTGCTCTTCATGAGACTTGTTCTCTAGACACTTCTTTCTTGCTCTTCTTTGGACACTCCAGCACCTCATTGTCTGCCTTGTAGTGAGGGGTCCAAAACTGAACACAGGATTCAAGAAGTGGACTCACCAGCTACCTTTGTGGTATTTTTACCTGTTTCTTCAAACCCCAGCTCCATCCTCCAAAATCAAATATTTCTGCTAGAATTACTCTGAGATCAGTTTTTGTAGACTGTAGGAATATGTGTAGTTTGCATAAACACAAATATGAGTCAAAAGAGTTTTGCAGGTTTTGTTATATAACTTCAAGATTCTGTTGAATTATGGGGCTCCTTATTACAATATTTAAGCAATCTTAAGTAATTTAAATCTGCAGAACTCTTACATGGTTGAATTTCATTTTTCTTTTCTCTTCTCCCTTCCCAGGAAGTTATGTAGTTGTAGTTATGACAAATACACATGCTTTTTACTACTCAGTTTTTCCCCCTGCAAATTGTGGGTCTACAGGAGCAATGTATAGACCTTTTAGTCTGGCTTTACTCCATTTTTGGAAGATCTTTATGACAAAGCTATTCCACAGGTGGTAAATATGCCCACTGGAATTCTGCCACAGAGCAGTGTTGCAGAATTGTATTAGGCTGAATCAGGCCTTGCATCTTTTTGGAAGAGACTAACAGTGTTAGCTATCACATTACTACTAACTGCTTGCTTATTTTTCTTAAAGTTCCAGAAAGAATAAAAGCTGTATTAGTATGGCAGGCAAGGATGTCCTGCTCGCTCAAAGACCCTGTAGTTCAAGTCATAATAAGGCAGGACTCTGAAAAGAAAGAAGAAATAAAAAATAAATGAAGGGGTTAATAAAGAAAATAAGTTTCTGTAGAGTTTTAATGGATTCAAGGACTCTAGCTTCACTAAAGCTTCATTAACTAAACCTAATGCAACAAAATACCTGCTGCCATTGAGGTAGTGAGAAGATATGTCCATGTGTTTGCTGGGAACTATGATTACCGGAGCTGTTTAGAGAGCATACTGAAAAATCTCATGGATATTACCATTCTTGCTCAGTTTTGAAATAGGTTCCTTTTTACCAAGTGGCCTAAAAGTTAAAAGCTTTGTTTTTAACATCAGTTCTATGAGTCATTCCATTTTCCCCCATATTGGTTAATAAAGTTTAATTTCCCTCTCTTCACCAATCATATGAGAATCTGGGGGAAAGGGCTGCTTTTCTCTGCACTTACAAATTATTTGATATAATATGAGATCTCCTTCTTTCATAGTGCTTTCTTAAAATTAGAACCAAATTAAATGTTTTTCTAGTCATTGAAGAATACATTGATTAAGGATAAATTATGCTCAGTTGTGATCTAGATTGAAATTTGCATGACACATCTCTCCTGGAGTGAAACTAAAAGGGAATTTGAATTATCCTCTATTCCTTTCCAAAGAATACAGTCCATTAACCATTAAACCCAATAAGTTGCAGTCAATATTTAGAGCAGATGAATGTGTAGATTTAATGAATGATGCAGATTTTAGAATAAGAGTCTTAAGTACTTACTTAATCTGTGCTAACTAATAGTCTGTGTCTATTAAAGATAATTAATGACAAGCAACTCTTTTTTTTTTTCTTTTCTTATTTGTAATGCAGCAGTCTCCACAGATCCCAGTTTCAATCAAGACAGCATCCTTGATGATGAAAGCAAACACTGTTAAATCTTGATGGGAAAATATGTGTGTTTAATGAGTTATTTGCAGTGATTTATGGATGTCTGCTTACATGCAAAAAGTAGCAGGAGTACCTATGTTTTCAGGGGATAAGGTGGCAGTTATCTACTTTTGCAAACCCACAGTGGCAAGTTCAAGGCTTCCAGTCTCACATAAGTGTCTGTTTTCAGCCTCATAAACTGTAAACAGGCATTTGAACATCAGACTGAAAGGTGACCAGTATGAAGTGTTGTGGGTTGCTGTCTGTAAATGGGAAAGGATCAGCAGAGGACTCACCTCCCACAGGAAGTTAGGCATATGCTTAGCTTGTCACCTTGGCAATGGTTCAGTGAAAACAAAGGGGAAGATCTAACATTGTCATCCCTGCTGGGTTCTTTGAGCTCTGCATATCATTGCATACAATTCACTGTACATGTGAAAAAGCAGCATAATTCCTTTCATGGCATTCTGCCACTAGTCACCTATTTTTTCCCTTATTTTGATATGTTCTTTCTTCATTAGCTTTCAGAAACAATTAATTCTTCATTCAAAGAGGTTGTACAAGACAAATTATATGTGTATGTGCCCTCTGCATGAAACTGGAAGTAGCTTCTCAAGTAGCTATCACGGTAAGAAAACAGCACATCTAGATTGTCTCTGTGATGATATAAAATAGCATCTATCCCACCTGACATGACTACACAGACAGCCTCTAATCCCAGATGGCTAATATAAAAGCTCCATAACCTTGTGGTACTATTAAATGAAAGGTAAGCCATAGATGGGTTCTGACTAGTCGGAACCTTAAGAATTGCTGACGTGAAACCAGGAGTAATTGCAGATGTCTGCTTCACATAGATACAGCCAGTTTCTCCCATGACAATTCCATTCTTCCCAACCCTCTGTGCCATGTCTGGCTCTGCCGCGTTGATTCCTTGATGATATAAATGCAACAACTGAACTCTCAGAGAACTGGCATTGTTAGGCTGTTATAGACTATTTTTTTTTTTCTCAAATGCTTACACAGATACGTATTGGATTTTTGTTCATCAAGCATAAACACAGCCAGCTGTATCAACTCCTTTATAACTTTGGAAATGACAGCTTTTTGATCAAAGGAAACCTTAATTTTCTTTCCATCCTGAGGAATAATACAGAACCGGTTCTCTTCCAAATAACACATCTAGTGTCTTGCTGCTTTGCTCTTTCCTTAAGACACAGAATTTACCATAACAAGCTTTTCAATTAGGGCCTGATCCAAACCTTGTAACTGTTATTGGAAAACAAAAAACAAAATACAAACACTGCCTTCAGGCTCTTTCAAGTAGTTTTGTGTGTGGTTATTCACACAGTGGTCACACTTGCATGACAAGGCTATATTGTAGGGACAAGACATACAAAACAGCATTTCCTTAGGATATTAATAATCATTTTGGATAGTGAGAAAGCTACCTTTTCTTCTCCTTTGTCTTCATGTCAGTTCTGGCAATGAACTGTAAAATGTGACAGTGATTAGACACAGCAGCTTTATTCCTGTACCAGTATTTTGATGCACCAAAACTTATTCCCTCTTTTTTTTTTGTTTTTTTTTTTTTTTACTTTAATCAAAAAATTTATGTCATTTTTTTTTTCAATTAGCTCTGTAATCCACTTTCCTGACAAATGCTTAGAGAGAATTTCTGGACTCTATGGTTTCTGTCTTTTCAGCTTTTGCCACAATGTGATAACTAAAGGAACCTTTGTTAACAGTGTAAATGGAGAATGGTAAGAGAGACACTTTGTTTTTCCACAAAGTGTGTCAGAGTCACCCTAATGTGGGCACTTGTTCAGTCAGCTGGTATTTTAGAAGTGTGAGTCCAAGTGGCCAGTATCTAACCAAGCAACATCCCTCACTGCTGGCTGGTGGGGAAACAGTGTTAATATGCAGGGGGTAGGAACCATAGTTCCTCTAGGCGCCAAGAGATAAAAGGAGGAGAATGGGCAAATAATCCCTCAACTGTAGCGGGGGCAGTGTCGCTGGCTTTTCGCCATGATCCAGGAATGCTGGAAGCATCCGATGCGCTCAGGGTGTGCCTGAGCCCTACGCAGGGATTAAACTAGTAGCAGTTTCTTGCCAGCCAGATCTAATCCTGGTCTGCGCATTAGCAGAAAGTTGGGCTTCCTGTTGCTCTCTCCTGCGGTCCAGGAGTGGATCAGACCGATCCGCGATCCCTAGCGGAGCCTGTGCCTCGCAGCCGCTCGTCTGCGCATGAGTCGCCGCGGGAGGCTCGGCGGCTCGAGTATTTCAGGGGCTGGGCACCGGGGGAAGATGCTCAGTGCCTGAAGGAGGCCGTGCGCCTGGCTGAGAGGCAGCCGAGGTGGGACATGGAGCGTGCGCCGGCGTGGGGGGCACGGCGGACGGCTGCCTGAGTCCAGGGCGGCACGGCCGTCGGGGCAGAGCCCGCTTCAGCACCGAGGACAGCGCACAGCCAGGACCGCTCCCCGGCTCCCCGCAGCCCGCTCCCGGGCCGCACCCCGCGAGCCCCGCTAGCCCCTGTTTCCGCGTGGCCCGTCCCCGCTAGCTGCGGCTCCCATTCCCTGGTCCCCCGATCTCCCCTTTACCTCCGGCTCCGGGTGCCCCGACGCCGCTCTTCTGGACCCCGATCCTCCGCCACCGGGCACAGCTCTCAGGGAATCCCGCTCCCCTGCGGGTCCTCTCCGCTCTGCCAGCCCCGCTCCCCTCACCCCTCTCTCTTCGCTTTCGGCTCTGCCCCACTCCCTCTGCCCCCCTCCCTATACCCCGCTGCCCCGGCCCCTGCCCCCCGACCGCGCCGCCGGCAACATGCGCGGGCGGCCGCGGGCGGCGGCAGGTGAGGCTGCGGTGCCGGCTCGGGTGCCCCCTTCCTCCTACCCTCGCCCTCTCCCGGCGACCCGCTGAGAGATGGACTTGGCAGGCGTGCTGCTGGCGTTGCTCCTTGTGCTGGTGCTGGTTGTCTCCCTGCTCTCCAACCTCCTGGTGCTGCTATGCTTCGTCTACAGTACGGAGATCCGCAAGCAGGTCGCCGGGGTTTTCCTGGTGAACTTATCCTTTTGCAACCTGCTTCTCACAGTCCTGAACATGCCTTTTACCCTGCTGGGAATCCTGAGGAACCAGCAACCCCTCGGGGGCTGCGTCTGCAAAGCGGTGGGTTTCCTGGAAACTTTCCTGACTTCCAACACGATGCTGAGCATGGCAGCACTCAGCATCGACAAATGGATTGCCGTTGTGTTCCCCTTAAGCTACACTAGCAAGATGCGGTATAAGGACGCTGTGATACTGATGGGCTACTCGTGGCTCCACTCCCTCACGTTCCCCTTGGTATCCTTGTTTTACTCGTGGGTAGATTACAGCAGCGTTTATGCCTCTTGTACCTTGCACCTGAAAGAAGAGACGGAGCGGAGAAGGTTTACAGTGTTCACCATCGTTTTTCACTCCACCAGTTTCATGCTATCACTGGTGATCTTGTGTTTCACCTATTTAAAGGTGCTGAAAGTTGCACGGTTCCACTGCAAGCGGATAGACATTATCACCATGCAGACTCTGGTTTTGCTGGTGGATATCCACCCCAGGTAACGCGTGTGTGTTCGGATGTGCAGTCCCGGGGCACCCGCGGTAGGTACCCCGGGCGGAGAGGATGCCCTGCCTCCCCCAGCACCCTTTCCTACCCTCCCCTGCCCCTGCCACATGGCAAGCTCTTCTGCCTCTAGTTGCAGACGCTGTTTGTAGTGCCAGAAAACGGTGGGTTGTGCATTTGTAGCCTGCTTTATTTGAATGTTAATCCTTCTCCGACGGGTGCTTCCCTTTAACCGGAAACTGCTGCTTTGGTGAGGGCGACAGCCCCCAGGCTTGGTGGGGCCGGGTCTGCCCCCGTCCCTGTCCGGCTCAGGGGCTGCCCTGCCTTTCCCTCTCACGGTGCACAAGCTCTCTGTCCGGGAGCGAATCCTTTCACCATCCTTTGGGCTCCTTTCTCACCTCCTCACTTCTTGCTGTAACCCACCGACTGCTCTTTTCCCTTCGCAGTGTGAAGCAGCGTTGTCTTAATGAGCAGAAACGGAGGAGGCAGCGGGCTACCAAGAAAATCAGTATTTTTATAGGGTCGTTCGTGATCTGTTTTGGTCCTTACATTATTACCAGGTTAGTATCAGGTGTTGGGGTGGGGGACTAATATGTCTTCTGATGTGCAGGTGCCCCTGGGAAGAAGGGAGGCTACAGCTAATCTTGTGGTACCAGAACCTAGCAGAGACCAGGGGTCAGTTCTGGGCGGCAAGAGCACACTCACATATGCTTACACACACTGCCTCTGCCTGCACACCCAGCCTCTGGCTTTCCTTCTCCTATTGCAGCCAGGTCTGGACACCCCTGCTAAGAGCAAGTGGCTTTTAGGACAAGTACCAGGAATTAATTACATGCCAGTGGGAGATGAAGGCAGTTGAAAAGACTCACCAGCCTTCCTTATTAGCACAACCTGAGCAATAGAGAGGAAAGCAGACAGCTTTTCCTGATTAGCTCAGGTCTTTTTTGCTCTTTTAAGGCAAAAGGCCAAGCTTGCTGCTATTGGAAGCTGAGGTGACATAATTTCCATTTATCCAGGCTGAAAACTTGTCAGATAAACTTTGTGCCTGGAAACAGTAATGTCTGTAAATACATTGCTGATGGTGCAACAGGGCCTTGTGATGAGGTGTAAGAGTTATCTCCCAGGAAAACCAATCGTTAGACTTAAAATGTATAGGAAGCACCATGCACCTCAACTGGCCAGAGTTACTGATATCCACCCTGGTGATCTGCACCTTTTTAAGTAGCCATGCATTGTTCTCTTCCCATACTTGTATAGTCCTTATAGAACATATGGCTATTATTTTTATAACCTGCATACGCCAGTGAGCTGGAAGCTAATGCAAGTACACTGAATTGCAGCAGCTCAGGGTTTAGCCTTTCATCTCTGGACTAAAACAGGCGACATCTTTCACAAGTGATTTTTCAAACTATTTCCCACTTAACAGTGTGTCCAAGATACCTTCAAATACTTCCTTCTGTGGAAGAAGTTGCACTAGTCTGCAAACCAACCCTGGTGAGGACTCTGCAAGGTTGCTACCAAGCTGCCAGGGTCTGCAGTCACTCCAGCTTATAGAAATCAGCCAGCTTTAGTGCACTGATCCTACACAGCCTCATACACACATGCCATTTATGATTATTGTCTTTGCCTTTTTCTTCCACAGATTTAGGCTTCTGCTCAAAAAATGACTAAATTTCTTAACCTTTAGGATGACATGTATTTTAGTTCCCATTTATACGTTGAAAGGATTCTTGACTGATTGCCTGGATAACTGCTTTGTTTCTTTTTTTCTGCAGTTGAAAGGATTATTACAAATATTAACGTTACATCAGAGTAAAAAGGTTAATTGATCACTGTTCAGTACATTCTGAGTCATTTTCTATTCGCTTTTGCCATAATCAGGATATAATTACATTGAGCTAAGTGGATTTTACCATCTTCTTTCCATCTGAACATTACTAAGCTCAGCAAATTCCAGCACTGCCTCATTTTTCAGGATGAAGATACTTTTCATAAACTTCTAAAATAAAAGAGACTTCCTTCTTCAAACCTTGCATTTGGCAAATATGAGATGGTGCATTTTTATGTGTGACAAACTGCTTCCTTATGTGTCACTAGAGAGAAGGCTGAGGGTTGGTTTGTGTAAATGTGTGTGTCAAGGCACAGCTTCTCTCTCAGCCACAAGGACCAAGTTGATCAGTGACAGCAAACTGGGCAAGGGTCTGGGGAGGATATTCTCAAAGGCTTTTTGTCCCAATGTCAAGAGAGTTTCCAGGTAGCAGCAGATAAAAGGTGGTGATGGTGGAGGTGAGGCTGGAGGAGTTGCTGCCTTGCCTGTTTCTCCTTCCTTCCCCACTTCTGGTTTCCAGGAGGATGGCACTGAAACAATCCCAATGGAGGCAATGTGAAAGATACCCTCCCTGTTTTCTTGTTCTTTGGCCCCATGGTTCAGGTTGCATTTTGTACTCAGTATTTGCTCCTCATTTCAGAAGCGTGCATGAGATTAGGATCATTACCAATATATTCGTCTGTTCACTAAAAGTTGACAGATGAATTTCATCTTTTCTGTAACAGCACTGAAAACAAGAAAATGATACTAAGATGCATTCAGATGGATATTTCTCAGGCTGACTTGATTTTTCCAGGCCCTTTATCTTATTAAAATCCGTGTAATTTTTTTCTCTTGGCTTCAGTGCAATTATGTTTGGGCCCATAATACATTAAAAGGAACGCATAGTAATACATCTATTTTCACGACTGAAAGATACCTTACTTTTCTTATTTAGTGTCTTTATAAAAACATTAATTGTGTAAATATCAGACGTGTATTTCTTGTATTGGGACAATATGCAGAATGGGATAAACCTAAGCAACCATGTGTCACTTATTGTGCAATTATCCGTTTCTCACATTTTGTGTCTTCCTCTTCTCTCTATTTTGAATTGACTGGATTTTTTTCCAAGCAGCTTTAAACAAAAGTCATCGTGTTTTAAATGCTCTTGCCATAAGAATGATTTCACTTTTACATATAAAAATGAGAAATTTTTCTGTTCAACCCCTTGTTACAATGTTCAGTCCTAGAGGTGGTTAGTCAGTTTTTCCACGCAGAAGGACTGGAACAGCTTCAAAAGTCAACACCCTGCAAATTGGAAGCTCTGCACTTTGGAAAGAGGCCAGAAGGTTCTTCAAGCCTTAAGAAAGCTTCTGATCTAGCATCTTCAAGCAGTTATGTTTTTAGGCCACAGAAAAGGGCTGTTTTATCTCATGGTACTTTTTTTCACTTCTGGAACGAATATAGCAAAACAATATATTCTTGCTGCTGCAAAAGGTTTCACTGTACATCACAAAAGATGTACAGATAATAAGAACTTCTCACCCTCTTCTTTCTACCCTCTTGGAGACTTTGCCTGATGCAGATAAGCTGTGTGCCACATGTTGGCTGAAACAGTCTGAAGGTTTGCTCTCACTTCTGTGTAAAAATTGTTTAACTTAGTTGCAGTTTCTCTCCCCTTGATTAATACACCCATCTCAACTGAGGTGCTGAGGCCACTAAATCAACAGTGAAGCACAAACTAGGAGACACAGGTCTGGAGACATCTGGCTGTTCATATAATGATGATAAAACTGTTGTCTCCTTGTTTTCTTTGGCCAAACTAGCGGTCAGCCAAGTGCACACAGAAACTTTCACAGGTAAGTACACACACTTGTGTTCCTACACATACTATGGGATTGCAGGTGCCAACCACATCTCTCTGCGATACTGCTGTCTTCTTCATAGTACAGTGGTCGACCATGAATCCTCTTCAAACATGTGATAATTCACAGCAGTGGTGTAATGCAGATTCACTGTTCTGTATCTGAGGGTGTGGATTCTACAACCTAGATCAGGCTCCTGGTGTTCATTTGAGATGCTGCAAGTATCCAAAACCCCTACATAGCTTGGTAGATATGATACAGGACACAGAGGAGACCCACAACTTCCAGGAGCAGCAGCCTGATGCCATGGATTTTATGCCCAAATGTTTCAAGTGTGAATAGACAGCTATACTTAAGCAACAGAGTTGAGTGAGCCTGGATGCCACAAGTCATATCTGTCTTTCTCAGGCTAACCATGGGAGTGGGGTAGTTAATTATGTCACCGAGATTTTCACCATTTGTCAGCACAACTCTTGACATTCAGAAAGTGAGTAATAAACTGCAGCACTTTCTTATCTCAGATGCACGAGAGGGTTAACATTGAAAACATGCTTTTTCTCTCTTTCTATAGAGGGAATGATTCTTGTCTCCCAGTGGCCTTGCTAGTAAAGTTCCCTTTGACTTTATTGAATACAAGGAGTAAGTACAGGGCTCTTCTTCTTCAGGGACTGTGTACTGTAAGAAAATAAGTGCTATCTAAATGTTTCATGAGGCATGAGTTGAGCACTGGTCTCTGTGAATATAACACTCAATGTTTCCATCTCTCTTTAATGTTTAACAGGTTGATAGAGCTCCTTCCTTTTGTCACCATAAATTACTACTGGGGAATTATAAGCAAGTGCCTCACCTACAGTAAGGCTGCATCAGATCCATTTGTTTACTCACTTTTACGTCAACAGTACAAAAAAGTTCTGATCAACATCGTCAATAGGATACTTAAGAGGGACCTGTATCCGTCCTCAGGGTACAACAGCTCTCTTGACACCGAAAACGATTACTGCTTGCACAGAACAAACTAAAGACATGAAAAGTATTCCCCTTCAAGTGAGACAGGTGTTTGCTGCTGGAAAGCTGCCTTTCCCTTCTCAAGCCAACAGTGGTGACAGTGTGTCCAGGGTGTGAAAGCTGCATTAATGCAATGCATTTAATTGTGGACTTTCATGAAATGCTTTGCCCTGGTCTGCAGCCAAGTGCAATATTTGGCAAAGTCATGTCCCTGAGTAAATGGAGTAGGCTTGAGGGATTTTAAGAGGGCCTTTGGAGGTTTTAGAGAAGCTTAGAGAGCTTTTAATGTTTCATGTCTGACGACTTGGTATGTCTTGGAACGCTCCACATCAGATGTGACATTTCTGTATCTTCCAGGACCACAGAAATCCCCAGGGTGGAAGGAGAGGTTCAGAGTCCGCCTTGTTGCGCATATAGCTCAGCAGCCCAGGATGTGCTCTGTTAGCTTTGAACATTACAAATAAGTCTTTCAATTGATTGATTTATTGTATTGGTGCCTCAAGTGAGTCAGCACTTTGAATCTGAGATTGTTGTTACTATTATTTATTACTAAGCATCATGATTGTAACATAGCCTTTAGGAAGTGGTACATATATTTGAAATGCCTGTATTCTATTAAGCATAACCAAAGTCCACATATCTGAGTTACTAATGTTTAGCACTTAGTGGTATGTGATTACAATAACAGCAACAGTAACAAAGACGTATATGGAATTTAATTAAATAGCACTGTAATTCCATCGCTGAGCTAGTAGTTCCATTCAAACAAGCTTTTATTCAGAAAAAAAAAGCAGTTAGACAGTAGAAGTGACAGATACCACTGTGTTTAAGATATAATACTTCAGAAGCTATGTGTTTTCAAAGAACAGGCTAAAATATGTTCATTCCTTTTAAAGGATAAATAACATGTAAAATATTTCATGCATTGGCTATATTTGGTGGATTGTAATAATATTGTACAATCTTTTCTTTTGTAATGATCAATTAATCTGGTGATTTTAACTGACATCAAGAGATGTCTGCAAAATATTATAATAGACCTGCTGCCAAATGCCCAGAAACACAAAGCTGCTTTATTATTATATGTATTTTTCTCTTTTATTTCTTTTTAAATCTAAATAGGCTTTGGAAAAATGTGGGAATTGTTTTTAATTATATTCCTTTGATTATATGACATGAACCAAATATTCTATGGCATTCAGTATGCTACTATTTTCTAATTGATTACTTAAGGGTAAAATTAAAGAAATTCTAAAGTATATTTTAAGGAGAAAAAAAAGAAGATGGTAAAGAACACTTATTTTTATCTAACAATGGACTTGACCTTATGAAGCACTGAGAAGGCTATTCCTGGTCAAACTAAGCATATAAGTATGTGATTAGGCACAAATCTAATTTCATTTGAAGTTAACAGCTCTATTCCCGTGCTAAAAAAATTAAGTACACACTTAACTGTGTTGTGAAATCAGTGTTGAGCAGTGCACACATAGAGAGGGTTTTCCTCACTATCCACAATGAGGAAGGAGATTATCTTGTTGCAAGCCCAATGAAGTCAAGGAAAGGTGATGCTGCGTGACAAATACTTTGTTCTCTTACCTCCTGCTTTTAATCTCTGAGGCCTTTCTGATGCTTCCCCCCCCCCTTGCAAGTACCTTAGGCCTCTGTGTTTTGCAACTAAAGTTCTGCCTGTGTTTAAATTGAATGTACTATAATGGTTTTGTTTTCTTAGTAACAGTATTTGTACTCTCTCCAATTTTGTGTAAATATAGTATTTCAGAAAAAAAAAAAAGGTGTCTGTGAAATCTTTCCGGTTTTACTGTCTTCCTGTATGCCTCCACATGCCTCCCGCTACAAAACCCCAGTGCTTCAGTCTTTCATTTCAGCTCCAACACAAGAACCACATACGTCTGTGGGGGGTGGATGCTAAAGTTTTAGTAATTTTTTTAGTCATTTTTGTGCCAAAAGGTTCTGATAGACAAGAGCATTTATCTGTGAATGAGTTTAATGATGCCTACAATTGTTAGCTTTCCTTTAGTTTCCTAAACAAATGGTGCTCACTGTACAAAGAGAATATGTTACACATAGTTAAGTGTATTAAAATGTCACCTCCGAAATATACAAATGAAATAAAGCTTTACTTTGATTTTTTTGCTATTTTAATATCAAGAAAATAATAAAGAAAAAAAACCTTTATAGCTATTAAATTATACGCCACATTTTAAAGGTATAAAACATAATATAAAGGTATAGAACATAGTTAAACTCCTACATCTGTCACTAATTATAAAATTTTGTTCATGCCAGTTAAAATGGTTTTCATGCACATACTTTACAATACTGCTCAACCTCACAAAGCATTGAACATTCTTGAAGGTGCTCAAGTCTAGATGGAAACAAAAAAACAAAAGAAAAGAAAATATTTTAAGCCTATGCTGGGTGTAGCAGAGCATGCTTCAGATTTGATTTCATAGAGAATTAGGAATCTAAGATCTGCAGGATGCTGTAGACCAGAAGCTAAGGAAGAGCAAGGAGAGCAGTAGTCCTATCTGTATTGTTTTGCAATGAAGTTTAAATGCCTTGCTTAGCCTACCAAAAGATGCCTTCCTCTGCTCAGCATGCATAGCCAGTTCTGCAGGTAAGCTTTTCTTTCTCCCATTTTCTCACCCCCCACCAGAGAAGGGTTTGCTCTACTTTTCTAACCAAGCAGGAAGCATTTAGTGAGAAGTCTCAACTTCATTCCCCCAGGTTCCTGATGCAGCCAAAACTTGTTAGCTTGCTGCTTCATTCACCACACTCTGGGTTATTCGGGGATAGGAGGAGGTCGGATGAAACCACACTTTGCCTCCATTTTTGGGGATGCTGAAAAAAGGATCAAATGATTTCGTGCTATACTAGAAGTGAGAACGCATATCTTGTATGATGGGAGCGTTTACCAGAGGTGGCAAGGCTTGGACTCCCTCTTACTGACATTTTAGGTAAAACAGTCATTGGATACACAGTCCTCTCAGTAGAGTTTGTTTGAATCTGAAGATTTTCAGCAAAGCCGAAGTGTGATATCCAATATGGAATCTTGCCATTGACACAATCTTCAAACCACAAAGGTAGTGCTTCAGGAAACTTTAACTGGATTTCTTGCCCAACAGCCTGAGTGGCTTTGGCTGGGAGACAAGAGACTGACAAATACCTGCCAGGTGAGTTGTGAAAGTGGAAATGCCATGGGGTACTGCAGTAACTGCCTGATTAAGGGCTGTAGTGATAGGACAAGGGGTAACGGGTTAAAACTTCAACAGGGGAAGTTTAGATTGGATATAAGGAGGAAGTTCTTTACTGTAATGATGGTGAGGCACTGGAATGGGTTGCCCAAGGAAGATGTGAATCATACAATCGTAGAATAGTTAGGGTTGGAAAGGACCTTAAGATCATCTAGTTCCAACACCCCTGCCAGGGGCAGGGACATCTCACACTAAACCATGTAACCCAAGGCTATGTCCAACCCAGCATTGAACACTACCACCAATGGAGCATTCACAACTTCCCTGGGCAACCCATTCCAGTGCCTCACCACCCTTACAGAAAAGAATTTCTTCCTTAGATCCAATCTAAACTTCCCCTCTTTACATTTGAACCTATTATTCCTTGCCTTATCGCCACAGTACCTAATGAAGAGTCCCTCCCCAGCATTCCTATAGCTCCCCTTTCAGATACTGGAAGGCTGCTATGAGGTCTCCATACAACCTTCCCTTCTCCAGGCTGAACATCCCCAACTTTCTCATCCTATCTTCATACAGGAGGTGCTTCAGTCCCTGATCATCTTCGTGGCCCTCCTCTGGACTTGTTCCAACAGTTCCATGTCCTTTTTATGCTGAGGACACCAGAACTGCACACAATGCTCCATCCCTGGCGGTGTTCAAGGCTAGGACGAACAGAGCCTTGGGTGACATGGCTTAATGTGAGATGTCCCTGCCCATGGCAGGGGAGTTGCAATTGGATGAGCTTAAGGTCCTTTCCAACCTTAACTATTCTATGATTTTATAACCACTTCTCTAGGAGTAGGAACTGTCACCTATCTGTGGCTGCTTAGGGGAAATGGTGGCAAGTTGTTAAAACAGTGTGTGAGAGAAGCATCATTTCCTCAGAGCAGTAGCAGCAGGACCTCAAAAAAGCTCCTGAGTTGTGTTTTTTCAGCTCCTATTTGCAATCTGAATTGGCAAAAAAGTCCTCTACCCTTCTCCAAATATGTTCTTTGTCAGTAGATTCTGGACCTGAGAACTGTGTTATCCCTGGGTGACAGCCTCCTCCTAATGGCAGTCAGATTATAATCACAACAACAAACCCTTAATTAGTCCATGCAACTGAGGAGACATTCAACTTCATTTTTTTAATTATTTTTTCCATTAACATACCTCTAGCAGAGTATTTCCAAACCTGATGACTTGGGTACTTTCTAGTGAGATCCAGGGTGGAGGTTTGAATCTGCTTTTTCAGAGGAAAGGAGTCTACATCCCCTGTTTCCTAGATGAGTGCTCTTATGATTGTTTTTATCACAAAGAGTGGCACCTCTTCAAAGGAAGCCCCCTTTTTTTTTTTCCTAGCACCTATATTGCAGATAAACTCTGAGGCTGACAGACTGAGTTTCTAAGGCAATAAAGGTGAAGCAGCGCTTAGACTAGATATTCCCAAAAGGTTTAGATATGAGCTGTATCCCAGCCTGCTAAATTCTGATAAGATGGATGTACTTCAGTCCTAGTACAAAAACAGAACTAGTTTTCTTGAGTTGTGCAATACCAGAAACTTATGTGTCTCTGAGCTTAGGTGGCAGCTGAGCAATGAGAACCTCGTGTTCTGTGAAGTTTCACTTCACAAATTCCTTAGCCCTATTCCTTTACCCGGGTAAATCAATACCTAATAAACTTGTGCAAATAATCTGTGCAGTGAGTGATTACTGAATACATATTTACCTTGTCATAACATGAGTAATGCTGGTACTTCAATTTCAGAGCTAATTGTAGTGTCAATATCATTACATAGTTAAGCATGTGGGAACCAAAGTTCTTTAATGCAGGTGCTCTTGTGCAACCAGAGTGGGATTGTGATTTTTACAACTACGGGTTAAAATTTGAGCTCTTTGGGAAATTTAGCAGTATTGAGTCTTGGTGAATAAAGTGACCAGTGGCAAGATGTTGAACCTCATCTAAGCATAGTGATTAAAAAGAACAGAAAGAGAAAGAAAAAAAAAAAA
Organism: Forpus xanthops; assembly: GCA_032466535.1. NCBI lineage: Eukaryota > Metazoa > Chordata > Aves > Psittaciformes > Psittacidae > Forpus > Forpus xanthops. Next base: position 14,216 of record JASSUY010054728.1, on the reverse strand, counting down.
GAAAACTGTCTTGTATGAGTGGGAAGGTTTGACTGCGTCACCTGGAATGTGTATTTTTTGTTGTATTTATAGCTTTTTTTCCCCACAAATAATTACATGTACTTATGCATGCGGAATGAACTAGCAACTGTGTGTGCCTGTCTCAAAAGTACAGAGCATACTTCAGGATGGTGAAGAGCAAATGCTTGTTCAGTCTGGTTCAGGAGGACACCTGGTTTGTGGCAGGTGTTAATTACACAAGTAAATTGGGAGTTTTGCTTTTTATTTTTGGTAAGCAGGTTCAATTAATACTTAATGGCTCAGCTGGAGGCACAGCAGAGATGACCTTAAGAAAGGTTGTAAATATATGAATATCTTTCAATGTCAGAAGCTTGAGAGAACAAAATGTCACCTGGCACAGTATATGCAACCAGCTCCTTCTCTGAGCTGGAGCTGCTTTTCTCTGTGGCTTATAAATGTGAGACAGAAAAATGGATGGTCCCATTTCTGCATATCCTTTAAATAGGCCATTTTCCTTCCCAGGTCACTAGGGTTTGTAGTGCAAACTAGGTGCTTCTGCTCTTTTCCATAAGTGGGCAATGCATGAGCCATAAGTTGCTCCCAACCAGGCTTCTCATACATTCCTTATGGCAGTGAAACATATTGCAAAACATGTATGTTAGTTGTCCTAGGGCACACTTGGTTAAAAGTATTTTTGAGTGTTGGGAGCTACAGATCATTCCAGTGTACTCACACCACTATTTTAACCAGATGTCTTCAGAAACGGTGCAAATCATAAGTGAAGTATCTTAATTTCTCAGCCCAATCTCCTATCACAAGTGTGCAAGTCCACGATAGGCAGTAGAGGCTCTCCAAAAAAAACCTCAAGAAAATCCCTTTTGTGACATTGCCCAAGTTGTTGTGCATTTCAAACATTTCACTGCATCCTGCTGTTTGCACATAGCAGATATAGGTTTGTATCCAGAAAACAGTAAATTATCCAGCATCTGTTTAATCTTTCAAGTATCCTTTCCTAAATCAAATGGATTGAAATCTTGATATGTTTTCCAAGAAGACTCCTGCTCCTCGCGCTCCTAATCCTAGAGCAGCTGTACTTAACTCCCTTTCTCATTTTCTGTAACCAAAGCCTTGGCATTCTAACTGCATTTCAGTGAAGCTTGACCTGAAGTAGAAGGCTCATTATCACCATCTTCTCTCTTTCATAATTTTTATCTTTACATATCCAATCACTCTGTTCTCTTTGCTTGCAGCCATCAGCAATAGTGCATGCTTTCAGGATGTTTTATCGAAGTCCAACACACAGCTCAGCATCTATTCTCCATGGCATGAGTCTGGAGATTGGGTTTGTGTATGCATCTTCATAAGAATATTTAAACATCTTTCAGGTTTTCTGTTTCAATTTGTCATTATTCATTGTAAAATAAACTGTCCATTGGTGATGCAGGACCTTTGTTTTACAAATGACCACTTACCACTCCTTATAGGTGCTTAGACTGGCTTTCAGCTTGAAATCTGGCTCTGCAGCTAATCAGACTCTTATTGTTGTTGTTTGGGATGAAGCCCACTTTAGGTATTTAAAATACCTTTTGGGCTCCTCATCAGTCATCTGAATACTTCATTATCTTTTTATTCTCACTGCCTTGCTGGAAGCCAAGGAAGCACTAGAACTGCTTTTCTCTGGGAGCCACAGGCAGATGAAAGACCACATAGCCAAGAAAGGATGAAGCTATGTAAAATGTTGTTTATAGAAGATACCTAGGAATGGAAGACAAACACTTTCATTCTGAATTTGTCTTTTGATGGGTTTCTCAGGCACTTCAAAATATGCATCTCATGATGGCTGGGGATACCTCAGAATTGACAGTGCGGTTGAATTTCTGGGAGAAAGTTATTCAGTATACAATAACAAGAAATTCCTCTGCCCATCCTGAGGAGCTTACCAGTACCATGTAAAAAGAAGCAACACCCTTTACTCATAAAACAGAATTGCATGTATTGAAGCCACGTCTCCCTTTCATGCTTTTCTAGGCGGAATTCAATGGTCTTTGAGTGTGAGAGCTCAGTTTAGGATCTCGCTTCTGCTTGAAGGAAGTCACTTTGGCAAGTCTGGAAGTCTGGTGGGAAAGGCTCTTGCTCTTCCTCTGTACAATCAAGAGTTTGAGAAACTGTGTATGAATGAGAGAACACGGACTCCATGCATATGATGGTGAAGTTCAGTTGGTAGGGCACTTACTACAAACAGGGAGATGATGCTACTGCTTCTATCCCTCAGATGCTTACATCTGATCTATGTATTACATCACACTCATTTTGTTAGTGAACAGAGGCATAACTGTTGGGGAAAATACCTTAAGGGTAAGATCCTGGCTTCACTGACTTCAGGTGGAGATAAGCCAAGATTTTACTTGAAGGTTTTCATCAGTGGAGTCCAAGTCTGAATTTGCAGAAATTTTTCCAAAAGATCGTTTAAGTCCAACTAAGTTAAGTCTAAACACTGAGTTAAATAAGAACAAGAACAAAGAATTATAAGAATAAGAATAAGATTAAGAATAAGAATAAGAACATACCAGTCCTTGGATTCTTGTATATGCTAGCAAAACATGTTAATAGCACTGAATTGAGATGTAATCTGACAGGTGTTTTTCTTCAAATGATTTCATAAAGATATTAAACATACTGAAAAGGCAGATGGTATGGCTATAGACCATACCATACTGAAGTCCTCTGACACTCACACCTCTGAGCTTTGTTTTTTTCCTAAGCTTTCTCATGTCTTTCAGTAGCTTAGAGCTGAATACACACAGGAACACAAGCATTTTCTCTTGCACCTCTGCTAACCTGTCCTTCCTCTAACTGCTGAAAGCTTGGTCAGTCCCCATATATATTCCACTTTCATCACCTCTTGAAGTCTCTACCCACCCTCTGGTTTCTCATGCCACCTGAAAGCTTGGCTATTCAGACCCCTTCTTTCCCAATGCATTCCCTCAGGCTATTGTTTTGGCATTCTCACTCTTTTTTTATGTGGTTTTGGTTTTCTGTGTTTTTTTTTTTTTTAATTGGTTTTCATTATTTTTCCAGTGACAGCCTTTTCATGTTTTAAGTCTGTGCAGATGAGCAGGATTGTAACATGCAGAAAGCAAGCCGTGTCACTCACTTCTTTGTGCTTGACAAAGAAAGCAGGAAAAGGAATCAAACCAAGAATATTACTGAATCTATTTTGTCCCTTGGGATGACAGCTTAACAATTTCTGTAGTTGGTGTCACACAGTAATAATATTAGAACTGTCACAATTTTAGTTTCAGATAAAATTACCAGATATCCATTTATGGCTAAATCAAGGTGTTGAAAGTGTATTCCACATAAAATTCTTCCCATCTACTGTCCCAATAAGCCTTATGAAGGGAAGATTGGATGAAAATACAACTTTGCCAAAGTGGATGCATAGTGGGTTTCCGTAGGCTTGTCCTGAAATGGCTGGATGTCTGTTGTTGCCCTGACAGCTCATAGCCTCTACCTCCAATAGTGATACTCTCAGGCTCAGCCCTTAGAATGTCAGCCACGTTTTGTCTTTCAATTGTACATGATATGAAGAGATAAATGTATCACAGGACCTTTTGCCTTGTAATTTCCCATACTGCTGCTGCATTGATTGAGTCTTGAGGGTAGCTGTTTCTTGGCAACTTGAAGCTAAACAGGTCCAACATAAGATGGAGTATGTAAATGTCTTGCTCTGAGCTCAAAAGTCTTCTGGACGTCCTGGCTTCCTTATAGAAGAAAATTGGAGGTTGGACTTACCTCCTGGTGCAATGTAGCTTACTTCCAAGAGAAAGAAGGAGCTATTGAGAGCTGTGTGCAGCATGATAATCTGTAGGAAAATAGAAAAAAATCAGCTCCTGCAGGTATTTCTCTCCATAGCTGTGCTTCTAAAGTATCCTGCCTAGCAGTGGTGTAAAGGAAGGCCCTGACTAATCAGAATTTTGACAAGTTAATCTTTTTGATAAGCCACTGGGCCTTTTTTATTCCCTAATCATAGTAGAAGAGTAGAGGATAATTTGGGGAAATTCACAGTTCAGGGAAATTCGAAAAATACAAATCCCCTGTTGTTGTAAGGAGCTTACTGTCCTAGTAGCTCAGGCAACTAATAGCTAGGACAACCAACGACAGCTCTTGAGCTGCTAAGGGTCTTGTGCTGAAACATAAAGTGCTGATGAAACCTCTCCCATAAAGATAAGTTTTATATGTGAATGGTAAAGTGTTCCTCATATCTGCAAAAAATTTAGCAGTTCTGGATCAGCTCTTTAAGCAGAGCATTATCATGTTATCAGTAGCATGAGATGATCTTATAATCCAAATTTAATCAAAAATTATGGCCTTTTCTGTAAAGCAGGGACATAGATTTGACTAATTTATGGACCTGTTTCCCGAGTTCAGCCTGTGGCTGACAATTAAGACCCTGCAGCCTATTTCTTCGGTCTCCCTGAATGCCCTGTTTTTGTTCTCCTGACCCCTCATAACTGTGCCTTGGACTGTCCTGTATAACTTACTTTTTTATAATTTTTTTAGAATCCTGAATGTCCAATTAGTCATTATTTGGCCAAGAAAAAAGCAGCTCAAATTATTTGTCATGATGAGTCAATGCTGCAGCCTTCCTCCTGTTTGTTATCTCGCTCCAAATCCCTTCCAACTTGTTAATGTTTTTCTTGAGGGGAAGACACTCATGGAATCATAGAATAGTTAGGGTTGGAAAGTACCTTAAAATTATCAAGTTCCAACCCCCCTGCCATGGGCAGGGACACCTCCCACTAAACCATGTCACCCAAAGCTCTGTCCAGCCTGGCACTGAACACTGCCAGGGATGGGGCACTTACCACTTCCCTGGGCAACCCATTCCAGTGCCTCACCACCCTCACAGTAAAGAAATTCCTCCCTATAGCTAAGCTGAATTTCCCCTGTTTAAATTTGAACCCATTACCCCTTGTCCTATCACTAAAGTCCCTAATGAAGAGTCTCTCCCCAGCATCCTTGTGGGCCCCCTTCACATACTGGAAGGCTGCCATGTCATTGGATGCACAATTATGTGACAGAAGGGTGGCATGTAGTAGTGCTGTGCGGGACTTTAGGTCTCTAGATGAACCCTGGAACAAACCACATGAAGCAGCCCTGAACCAGTGACAGCCCCCCAGATATTGTTACAAACTATGTTTGAAATAGATATCCCTATCTAGAGACTAATGACCTAACAATAACTTAGGAAGCTGAGATGTTGTATATGAGTCATGCACATATAGACTGTCAAAACTGAGAGAATAGCCTTGAGGACAGCTTGCTCTCTATAGAGCAGATAGGATGTTTGGAATACCTTGGAGGACCCGGGCATCATGCTGCTGAATATATTGGCTGCTTGGATTCTGCATGAAACCAAGGATGGCCTCCAACCTGGTCTCTCCACCTTTGCTAACTCTATCCAGCACCTTTGGTTTTTGTCCTTTGTGGGCAATTCAGCATGTCAATCCAAGCATGACATGCGGAGCTCACTTGAATACCACAGATATTGTCTTTCAAAGATTGTCTGGAAAAAATGGACCTTACCATTGTTTTCTGTTTGGTCTCTGCAGTTTCCACGCATGGTTTGTAAATTCTTTGAATGAAAGCAGAAAATAAAACTGAACTAAAATTCCTCATCTGTTAAAAGACTCCTTATTTAGGAGGAAATTAGGTTATGCCACTCTAAAGACTTGGAACCTTGAAAACAAATCTTAAGGCACTTTAAAGAGATCACAGATCAGATTTAGTTAGACATAGACTGTCAGTATACTGATATGCCATTTTAAAGAGACTAAATACCTTTAAACTTATTCAGTTTTAACTAGTTGAGCATCCTATTTCTCACAGCTTTTTCAGTCTTTTGATGCGTCTTGATTTGACTTGGAAGTTTATTTCTGAAATTAAAATCCTCAGAGTTCTCGTGCCAATATCATCCAAAATAGCTATCAGTCCTTGCTGTCTGAGTTTACCCCAGCTTTCTGCAGAATGTCAACCTTGGAAGGACTGATTTTTTATTACTTGGGAAGTGCCAGGGATCTGTTTCCAGGGAATAGGGGCCCAAAGTGTTTTCCCCATTCGGTGTCTACAAAGTAAGGCATTCTAAGACACTTTCGCAAAATGCTTCCCAGCACCTCTGTGAATGTGCAAAGCAGACCCTGGAGGACTTCTTCTGAATGTTTTGGCATTAATGTTCCATGAGACAGGGAGACGAGATGAAGCAAAATGAGTCTTAAAATAGGACTGTCAAGTTCTTTTCTGGTAGAGCTTACATTAATTTTTAATACTCCATCTGTGATCAGAAGAAAAGAAAGACCTTTAGTTCTCCTCACAGATCTTTTTTGAGCACACTTATTTTTCCTTGTAGCCATTATATATTCAGTTCTACAATTCTCAGACTTATTTATTATTTTTCCTGCTTTATGGGAGTCAGGAAGATTCACCTTTAGACCTCATCTTGAACTAAAAACCTCAAAATGCATTACAGGCAACCTCTTAGCAGTAATTTTGCTTTGCTACTTTCCATGCGGGAGTAATAGGAGGCAGCCTTTGAGAGGATAACAAGGTCCTCCTGTCAGTTCCATCTTTTTAAGATGAAGTTTAAATAATACTGTGTGCTTATAGCAGGCTTTGGTTATTGGTGTATGTTACTTCACACAAATTCTTCTGGATGTGGAAGCATATTTATTACTGTCATCCCTTTATGCTCTTCTTCTATCATCGGGTGCCAGGTTGGCTTCCATTTTTTTTGTATCACTTGTTCTTTTGATCATGGCTGAATTTTAAATAGATATCATTTTCTTCTGTGATGAAAAGTATTCTGAGTGGCTTCATTTCTTACTGATTAGCTCAAGCAAGCACAGAGAAAGCATGAATGCTAAAAGAAAGACATGTATTCAGTTGAATTTTTCTGAGATGCTAAGGCCTTCCCTGCATTATGATGGGATCAGCTCAGTGGATCACCTGGAAGTGATATAAGGAACTAATTTTGTGGGTCACTGACTTAGTTAATCTATGACAAGTCAGAAGATGAAAACAGAATTTAATTATCACTGGCAATACTTGTATTGAATTTAAATGATTTAAATATTTTCGAGCTGCAATTGCTTTCTTTCTTTTTACATTTATTACATTTAACCAGGGAGGAAAGAAATATCTATGACTCTAATATTAATAGGGGGGAAATATTCTACCCACTCGTTGCTTCTTTTGTTTCCAGTGTGTGAAGAAAGAACAGAAAAGAAATTGGCAAAACATGCCAAAATCACAAAAAAAAAAAAAAAACCAAAAAAAAAAAAAAAAAAAAAAAAAACAAACAAAAAAAACCCACCAAAACTAAACTAAAGACCCCAACAAGATGAACCCTGTAAGATATTTAAGATTTGTTGAACTAGCAAAATATGTTTGTCAGGCTTGGTGGTACTCATCTGTATGCACAGAAATTTTGCTTGTCAAGTTGTTTCCTCTATGAATTCTCAAATATTTAATACCCAAGACTGTGTTTATTTTGTGTGACAGTGTCAAATGTTCTGTGGTGCTTCAAAACTTGCAGATTTCAGGTTAGATATGAGGCAGAAGCTGTTCCCTGTGAGGGTGCTGAGGCGCTGGCACAGAGTGCCCAGAGAAGCGGTGGCTGCCCCATCCCTGACAGTGTTGAAGGCCAGGTTGGACACAAGGGCTTGGAGCAAGGTGCTCCAGTGGAAGGTATCCCTGCCTGTGGGAGGGGGTTGGAACTGGATGAGCTTTAAGGTCCTTTTCCATACCAAACCAGTCTGGGATTTTATGATTCTATAGATTTTTCCTTTCCGTTACTGACACTTTTTGGTTTGGTGGTAGCCAGTTTACCTCTGCTCTGTGGAGCAGAGGCTGCTCCATGTTCTCACAGAGACTTGCAGGGAGCTCACCCAAGTTACTCAATGCAGTTAGTAGTGATTCACCATTTTCAGTCTTTGGCAGAAAGGTTTGTTTGAGGTGTTGGGTTTTTTTTTGCATAATGTGATAGGCAAGAGAGTACATCTGCTAGTCAAGCTGAAACAATAGTAGTAAAGTTGTTCTGTGCTATGTGATGATAAAGACAGCTGTTGTTCCGGCTTGGAAGGTGTGGCTTTTTTTTGGGTTTTAATTCAGTGAGGCAAGTGTGTGCTTAGTAAATGACAAGTAGACTGTTTTATTTCATTTTCTCCTACATGTTGCTCACATGCATGCAGCTTCCTTATTACCATTAAGGAAAAGTGACAGAAAATTTGGTCTGTTCTGGACTCTCCTTCATTTTTAAAACTGTGGGAGGGATAAATTAAAGATCAGCCACTGGCCTCTTGAGTTTACTGTACTTTGAGGTTCTTAGTGATGTGATTTAGTGGCGGACTTGGCAGTCCTGGGATAAAAGTTGGACTTGATCTTAAAGGTCTTTTCCAGCCTAGTTGATTCTATGATTCCATGATTTTGTCTGGCTGTTTGCACATTCAGCTGTAAACCTGGGAGTGCACAGATGCGAGTCCTGCGAATAACATCACTGACAGTGGAGACCATCCAGCAGAGCAGTTGTTGGTCAGAGCAGCCCTGAGGTGTGAGGTGCAGCAGGCCCATGTTGTGGAGAAGGGACAGGCAGGGTTACTTGGCAGAAAGGCTTGTGGCACTGCTTCAGATACAGTTATTCCAGCACACTTCAGCCATGAGTAATTAGGTGCTGTGAGTGCCAACAAGAGAGCTTACACACTGTGCAACTGCCCTGTGAGTAATTCACCCTGGTCAGATAGTGCAGAGCTAAAGCAAAGAGTTGGGAATCTGTCTCGTAATGCTCAGTATCTACTCATGTTCTTGACAGTGTTGCCTGTGATCCGCACTAGCCAATTGATCTGTTGTTGTCCACTTGGTCACGTTTTTTTTTTTAACGTAGGCATAGAGCTTCAGCCTCCTGATAGTTTATGATGTTGGCCATAATCCTGGGAAATGGGGTTTTATGCCAGGGCCAAAAGGCTTTTGATGTCAGACCTACTTCCTAAAATTCATGTTAGCTTGAAACAAAAAACCTTTGATACCAACTGCTGAACTTTTGGCACATACAGTCAATCTTTGCAAAGTGCAGAGTTAGCGAAGTGTGCTTAAATGGAGATAGTAATGGGCATCTTCTTTTGTGGTGAAAGATACCAAGCATTTGTAATGGTATTTTTAGATGTTTAAGTAGGTGTCTGCAGAATTACATGACCATTTTATCTGTATTGATTGCTGCTCAAACACTGTTGTTGGAAGGGTAGAGATACAGGCGCTTTACAAATACGGGATAGATTACCATAAATGCCTGTTAAAAAGCCAAGGAAGAGTGGTTGGTATAAATCATGTTTGCTTATTGCAAGTTAGGATTAGAGCATCCTTTTACTGTATCCTGTGTAGATAAAACAGCTGAGATGGATTGAGAACTGGAACACTTCTGCAACTCTAGAAATTTTATCCTTGTGTCTTCAGCAAGTCAGACTGTGGCTCTCCAGTTGTATCAGTCATGAGTGCATTGTGTAATATCACTGGACCATCATGCTGTTCAATATTTACAAGGGCCTGTAAGGAAAGGCCAAGGGGAATGGCTTTTAACCTGTCAGAGGGGAGATTGAGATGAGCTCTATGGCAGAAGCTGTTCCCTGTGAGGGTGCTCAGCGCTGGCACAGGGTGCCCAGAGAAGCTGTGGCTGCCCCATCCCTGGCAGTGTTCAAGGCCAGGTTGGACACAGGGGCTTGGATCAATCTGCTCTAGTGGAAGATGTCCCTGCCCATGGCAGGGGCTGGAACTGGAGGGACTTTAAGGTCCTTTTCCAACCCAAATGAGGCTGGGATTTTGTGAATATCATCAGTACGTTGCAGCCTCTGGGCTTGCATGTCTTGCAGGATACTCTTCAAGAAGCAGAAGGACTTTATTCCCATCTCTTATTCAGATAAGAATGTGCTGAGGTACTTCTCTGCACACTTCAATAATGGATAGTCTGTGTCATAGGATCATAGAATCAACTAGGTTGAAAAGACCCTTAGGATCACCAAGTCCCAAGGATTACCCCAGGACTGCTGTCTTCAGGGAAGTCATCCATTTAAAGCCATTTCTGTCAACACAGGAATTCTGACAAGCATGTGCCAGAGGTATAGCAAAGGAGTTAGGATAATTTTTTTTTTTCTTTACCTTTCTGGTAGGTTTAGCATGGAAATACTCTTTGGCAGTAGCAATTGATCATACTGATAGATGCAGGAGGAGTTTGAAGTATGCCATCTTGTCCCAGCCTTTCTGGAACATGCATGATCAGAAGGTTCAGCCACTGAAATACTGTACTTCAGAAGCTGCCCCATCCTTTGATACCGTAACTCCTGCAGTTGGATCCTTTGGCTGTGATTGATGAGTTTAAATCTGATCCAGCACTGAACTACTCCTTTTGTCCCATATGCAGAGGTGCTTCCAAAGATTCGTTGCCTTAACTACCTGCCTTGTTTGGTGTTGCTTCAAGTGTTTAAAACAAAGTGGAGATTATCAGTTATTCTCCAATGAAGGCCCTGATCTTACTTCAGCTTCACAGTGGAAGGACATTGCTGTATTAAATATCTTTGCAAACCATATTTTGTATATGTTTATTATTTTCCTACTAATAGTAAATAATGGAAATGCTGCTTTGTCATTTGAACTCTATCCCAAAATTCCAATATCAGTAATTACTGAAGTATTTGGCAGTATTTGAGTGAGCCTCAATATTCCAGTTAAAGGAACTTAGCAAAAAATACAACTTTATTAGGCAAGCAACACTTACGTGTAAGTGAATACTATGCTACTGTAAGCTAAACCACAGAGTAACAGTCAATGTGTTACCCTTTGAGATGCACACTTCTGCAGAATTTCTTCCAAAGTGCTTGTTTCAGCATTTCAGTGTATTGAACAAATATATTCAAACAATGATATATTTAGAATTAGAGTGTTATAGTACTAGAGTTAATCATGAAGCACCATCAAGGAACAGATGGCAGGAGGGTGCACAACTGGTTTGCAGTCTGCATAGATTTAAACATGAAGCCATTAAGCTATCAGATTCCCATTTCTGATAGATTTTGGTCAATGAAAAATTAAAGACACCTAATCCCTGATTATATGAGGTCTCAGTCTGTAACTCCTGAAATTGGTAGGATTTCAAAATCACTGAAGTTCTCTAATCAGGAGTTTTAAACTAATGCATTATTGGGATAGATGCTTTTGTCTGGTTTTATTGCATTGAAATTAATGTATCTTGTCATAAGTAGGTTGCTCTTAAATGTGAAATTGCTTAAGGGTATCTTTTCCTGCTCTGCTTCCTATTGACTTCCAGACAGATTTGCCCTATTTTGCCAGGCTGTTTGCTGCTGAAGCAGTTCAGTATTTCCACCTAATAAAAGCAGTTCAGAGCATATATTTGCCTTAACAATATTTATAGTGTAACAAGCACAGTAGCCATTACAATCTCATATTGTTTGAAAAGTCTTCTTTAAAGATGCCTTTTACAAAGGTCTATTTTAGACCTGATTTCTTTTTAGCATAATTTCATTTGCATCTTATTTCCAATAGCGCATACCAGTTTATTTCAGTGGTATTGCACCAAATGTGTTCTAATGAGCAAAATGGTTTGGTATTAATAAACATGTAATTATTACAATATTTTCTTAGTCATATAAATCAAGTAATTCACTATAATAAGAGTAATTTATTAAAATATGTTATAAATTAGTTGCCAAGAAAATGTGAACAGATTTAAAGATGCACGCTCTTGAAAGTACAGATTCTGGTGGCGTATGTTTCAAACTTTATCTTTCTGTATGGAAAAATAGGCAGATTTGATTAGTTATTTCAAGTGCTTGGTGAAAAAATTACTGTGTCTGTTCCTGGCTTGGAGCAGACTGACAAATGACAGTTACACAAACAACATATAATGGAAAACTTGGAGCTAACATTGTGCTGTTAGTTCCTCTGGGAGAGGAATGAGTTAAGGCATCAATATTTAAGAAGATGACTGTGTTGTCTAACTGAAGATAATTTAAAATGGTGTTTTGTGGACTAAGGAACAACTGAGCTTTAAAGTTGGAGGTTCGGAGGAAATGAGACATGGTTATCAGTATTGGGAATGAAGGTGGGTTTACTTTTTACAGTAATAAATCTGCTGAAGGACCTAATCACAGCTCTTTTGGTAACAGTGCACGGCATGAGAAGTGATCTGTCGGCTCTGGTCTGGCGGTTCAGTGCGCTCTTCAAGTCAAAACTGACAGTTCAGACATAATCTGAAAGCTAGAAATTGGTGACTGCAGATGAGGGAACACTGGGAAATGCAAACACTGAGGGATTTGTCTATCAAGTGGTCTCTTGTAGATGTTTACATTTCAACAGGTGGGTCATTTTGGTAGGGAGCCTATTAATATCCTGTGTTTATAAAGTCTAATCACTGAATGACATAATGTGGTTAGAAAGATTCAAATGGCCATAGTACAGAGGTAAAGGTATTTGCGCAGGAGGATATTGAGAGTGGGTTATCACTCCCGGAAGAGTTAGAAAAAGTTTTTTTCTGAATAAAAATCACCCTAGTTATTGCTAACATGTATTGAGTGAGAGTGGCAGTGACAACTTACACCCCTTGTTTGAAGGATAATAAGCCAATACAACAGTCTTTACCAAAAAATGACAAAATCCAGGAAATAAAACTTCCTGAAGGCTATAGTGAGTTACATTGTCATGAGGACGATCAGGGGCTGGAGCACCTCCTGTATGAAGACAGGCTGAGAACACTAGGGCTGTTCAGCTAGGAGAAGAGAAGCTGTGTTGGAGACCTCAGAGCAGCTTCCAGTGTCTGAAGAGGGACTCATCATCAGGAACTGTAGTGATAAGGGTAATGGGTTCAAACTGAAACGGGAAATTCTGGTTACATATAAGGAAGAAGTTCTTTACTGTGAGGGTGGTGAGGTGCTGGCACAGGTTGCCAAGGAAGTGGTAAGTACTCCATCCTTGGCAGTATTTAAGGCCTCAGGCGACATGGTTTGGTGTGAGGCGTCTCAGCCTGTGGCAGGGGATTGGAACTGAATGATCTTAAGGTCCTTTCCAACCCAAGCCACTCTGTTTCTATGTTTAACTGCATTAGAAATGATTGGTAGAGATTAATAATGTTAGTGCTGATATTTAAGTAACTGTAATTTTATTAGCCCTCAAAAGCAGGGGGTTGAACTTCCTGTTATCGCAATCTGTTTTAAAGTTCTGTTGAGAAATGTCAAGGGAACTCTGAGGTCTGGTTTTCTGGTGGACCTGTTGTTGTAATCTTTTGGAGAAATGCAATTAATTCTGGGCACCAGGTTGTCCTGGGGCTGATGTTCTGATTTTGCTTGGTGATAGTCTGCACTAGCACAGGATCATATAACTGGCCTGTGAGGGTTTTTTTCAAGTGGTAGAGATACAGTTCCAGAGCACATCTGTGGCCCAAGTTGTCCCAGCAAAGTTCAGTCTTAGTAAACTGCTGCCTGCAATTGATGCCAAAAAAAAAAAAACACAAAGATTGAATGCTTTCTGTTCTGAGATACAGGAATGAATCATTTTGACCCAGAACAGTGTAACTTTTATAAAAAAAGAAACCTGACATTTCCATAAAGTGTAAGGGGTTTGTCAGCAAGTTGGTCTTAATAGATGTAGGTATGAACAACGTAAGAAAAAATACATCTATGGAGAGAGGGGAATATGTGGGGTGAATTGGTGGAAATAAAGGAATGTTACTTTACTTTCAGCAGCAGGTGATACATATCAAGAGAATTGCACGCTGTCCTTGTGAATGTATAATTTGGTAGGTTTGATCAGTATGCTGTTGGCTTTCTAAGGATTATGATGGAGAAGTTGAATCATAAGAATGATTTGCAGTGGTGCTGTTGCCAAGGGTCCACTAAAGTGTTCTGTAAGTGCCCAGATTCCATTGTATCTGTAGTGCTTACATGTGAAAGATGTGAATTATTTTACTTGCGTACTGTGAGGGGAAATGCTGGTGTTCAGGAGCAACATCCAGGTACAAGTATAATGACATCTTGCTATTCCTAATTTGACTTCAAGGATTTATATTTGTGTCATGGGTTCAGTAGCAGCAGTCATTTTTCTTTAAGCAGTAGCTGGTGTAGCACTGTGTTATGGATTTTCAGCTTAGGAACAGTGCTGAT